>PVJH01013683.1:0-59770 GCA_004026705.1 Nesogale talazaci
GACTCCAGCTCCATGGAGCGACCCTCTGGGACAGGGAAGAAATGCCCCCGTGAGTTTCTGAGACTGTACATCTCTCCTGGGGATTAAAAGCCTTCTCTCTTCCATGGAATGGTTGCTGGTTTCTGACTGCTGACCTTGTGATAGCAACTCACTGTATAAAATGCCCAGGACCTTTGGACAGAGGTCATGTACAACCTTGAGGGTATGAGCAAAGGTGACATAGACCCTGGCCCCAGGAGACCTGAGGGCTTAGATCTTAGCCTGGAAAAATGCAATCCTGGAGACAGAAGGAGTCAGCAGAGATGATGCAACCACTGACCCCAGTTTTCTTCTTTCCAACTCAGTGGGGCAGAGCAGCCCTCCGGCTGCAGGAAGAGCAGTCCTGCAGAGAGCTTAGAGCTGCTACGTGGCTTTGAGACCTCTGTTGGAGGAGAAAAGAAGAAGCCAGTAGAAGGACTTGTTTGAAGTAGAAGGGACTTGTTCGAAGCTAGTGTGGCATGTTTGTTGTTGATGAGCTTGAGCCCCTGGAAGGAGGGCAGGGAGGCCCTGGCAGGGGAGCGCCCTGGCATCCTTGAACGACTGTCAGTCCTGGCAGCTGAGCAGGGAGCTCCATCCCAGTCCACCCGGGATAGACACCCGGGGAGGTGGTTTAGCTCTAGCTGCCAGTCTGTGCCGCCCCCTCACTTCCTCCTTGTTCCCCCTCCAAAGGAAGTCATCAACTTTCAAGGACCAAAGTCCTCTAGACTCTCAAGTTGAATTGCTCATGCCACCTTTTTTTTTTTTTTTAAGTTTCTCTCTCTCTCTCTCTCTCTCTCTCTCTCTCTCTCGTACGTGGACAATGAATGCTTATCTTGCCCCACTCAGCGTTGGATTTACTTCAGAAGGGAAGGAGAGTGGACCGATATTGAAGGAGAGTGGGGAGAGAACCGTGGAAGGTGAAGGGCATCATTTGTATTTTCAGATGGAGAAGTCCTTTGAGTGCATGACTCAAAGACAGTTATGCTCAGATAATCAAATGCAGAAAGGAATGCCATGAAATAGGGAACATTTGCTCTGTGTCAAATTTAACTTGTGAAGAGTAGTCTTCAGGCCCTAGCCTTAGGGAAGTGTCAGACTCCTAACCACAAGCTCAGCACTCACAGCCTATAAAGCTTGACCGATGGTCGCTCTGGGTTGGTGCTTATGATGGCAGAGGGGCTTGGTTTGGGTTTTTCTTCGGCAAGTTAGGACAGAAAGACATTTCAATCTAGACAAGATATACCTTTAGGTTTCCCCCTAAACCAGTGGTTCTCAACCTTTGTAATGCCGCGACCCTTTGATACAGTTCCTCATGTGGTGGTGACTTCCCAGCCATAAATTACTTTCATTGCTACTTCATAGCTGTCATTTTACTACTGTTATGAGTCAGGTGACCCCGTTGAAAGGGTCGTTTGACTCCCAAAGGGGTCACAACCCACAGATTGAGAACCACTGCCTTAAATGGAAGCACATGTAGTTCAATAGTAAGACATTGGAACTGCCCAAATACCCATGGAGATAAAAATGGATAAAGCAACCTCAGTACATCCACACGATGGAATTCTCCCCCCCACACACTCAGCAGGGGAGCAATGGAGTCCAAGCAGACTCACAGCAACCTCTGAGGCTGCCAAGGCTCTAGCTGCTTTTAGGAATAGAAAGCCCCATCTTCTATGAAGCACTGAAAACAAGTACAAACACATGAAGCACCTCATGATGCCGATGGATATCGATGTCAGGAATCAGTCACCAAAGAACAATTCTTTTTTTTTTTATTAAAAATCATTGTATTGGGGGCTCGTACATCGTTTTTCACAATACATAAATAAACGTACTGTGCCAGGAACCTTCACATGTCCACTGCTGTTATCATTCTCCAATCATCCTCCTTTTCCCTTGAGTCGCTAGTATCAGCTCTTCCATCCCTTCCCCTCTTCTCCTGCTCTCTCCTCCCCACCAACCCTCAATACTTTATACATTATTATTGTTCTGTCACATCTTACACTGCCCGACCTCTCCCCCAACCCACTCCTTTGATGCCCATCCTTCAAATAGGAGCTTATGTGTATATCCTTGCTGTTGGTTCCGTCTCTCTACCCCACCTTCTCTCTACCCTTCCAGCATCTCCAATCTAATCATTGTCCCGAAGGGGCTCATCCATCCTGGTCTCCCTCTATCTCCAGCTCCCTTCTCTACTAGTGTACCTTCTCTAGTCCATCTGGATTTGTAAGGTAGAGATGGGACCATGATGGTTGTGGGGAGGAAGGCTTCAGGAACTAAAGGAAATGTATGCATCATCACTGCCCGGCTGCACCTTGACTGGTCTGCCTCCTCCCCGTGACTCCCCTATAAAGGGGTGACCAATTACCCACCAGTGGGCCTGCTCTCCCCTTCATTTGTAATGATGTGATTCTTGTTCTTTGACTGGAGACCTGCTCTCTTTGGCCCCTCTTGATAACACATGCTGGTGTGCTTCTTCCATGTGGACTTTGCTGTTTCTGCGCTGAACGTGATTCATTTATCTTCAAGTCTTTGAGACTCCAGACATTCAATCATTTGGTAGCTGGGCACCATCGTTTCTTCTACTCTGTTTGCCTCTGTATCCATTTGTCTTCATCGATCGTATCAGGTGTCAATTGGTCCATTGATTTTGATTTTTGTTCTTTGATGCCTGATTCCTGGTTGTTTCAGCACCTCATGATCACACAGGCAAGTGAGATTCTATTATGGTGGGTTTTGTTGCTCCTGAGCTAGATGGCTGCTTGTTTATGTTCAAGCCTTTAAGACCCCAGATGCTGTATCTTTTGATAGCTTGGCACCATCAGCTTTCTTCACCACTCTTGCTCATGTACCCACATGTCCTCAGTGGGCCTCTTGGGGATGTGTGCACACAGTGATATGTGTTTTCCCCCCACCCTCTGTTTGATGTCTGTTGTCTAGACCTTTCACCACCGTGTGGTCATGCTGGCTGTTGTGCTTCTTCTTTGTGGGTGTGGTCTCTTCTCAGGTAAATGGTCTATTGTTTATCTTCAGACTTTTAAGACCCCAGACAATATATCCTTTGAAAGCTGGGCACCATCAGCTTTCTTCACCACATTTGCTTATGCACCCATTTTACTTCAGTGATCATGTTGGGCCAATGAGCCTCGTGGAATACCAGATTCATAGAACAAAGTGTTCTTGCATTGAGGGAGCACCTGGGTGAGGGTCCAAGGTCCACTTGCTACGCTAATATTTGACCTATAGATATGTTCTTAAGTTTATTGCATCCTTATAATAGATAATTGTATTCATATATGGACATGCCTATGTTTAGACTTCTGCAAGTGCCCGTTGCCTTCTAGCTCTTTCCTCTATTTCTTTTCATCTCCCCTTTGTCCCACCATCTTGTTCCACCTTCACTGGCATTTCAGTTTTTTCTCACAGATTCATTGTCCTTGCTTAATCCTGACCAGGCTTCCCACACCCTCCTTTCCATCGATTCCGGACCACTTGTTGCTCTCCCCCCTCCCACCTCCTCCATAAGTCTGTCCACGCCGCCTTCTCCTCCTCTCTCCCAGACCCCTCAGGAACCATCAGACCTGTCATTCTTTACTCCTGACTCCCTCACCAGGAGTGCTTCCTTCTTGATTTGGTTCATTTTTTTTTGGGGGGGGGGGGTCAGTCCGCAATGGTTCCCCACCATGTGATACCCAAAGTGTCCTGTGTCGCTGTCTGCTTCAGTAGGGAACCTGTGTGCCCCGTCCTGTTGTTGTTTGCCCAGTCCTTTCTGTGACCCATTAGGTCCCCAGAAGGGTGTAGTCTCTGAGCATCAAGTGTCGGCATGGGGACTGGACCAGCTCTCTTCCTTTTCCTCCCTTTTGGTCAAAGAACAATTATTATAGGAGGCCATGATTGTCATACCAAAGGGAATGGGCTGTGAAGCTTCCCAAGGGAGGGAGGGCATGGGTGGAAAGATGAGGCAACACTAGAAGATTGACAAGCATTGACTTACACAAAAGAGAGGTTAGGGCTCCCTCAGAGGAAAAAGAGAAGTCTAGGGAAGGGAGGGGACATAGTGCAGGGAGGGGGGGTGTTGATGAGTGGGTTGAATGCGAGGTGATGGTCTGAAATATAACAACACCTCCCCCCCCCCACACACACCTCTCACTCACAATAAACAATTCATTTAAATAAGTGAACTGATTTAAAAAAAGAGGGGAGGAAGGAAGGGAGGGAGGAAGGGAGACAGGGAAGAAGAAAACATGGTTCCTGTGCCCCCTCCCACAGGACCCAGCAGGTGGTAGAGCCAGGACACAGACAGCTTTGGGCTGAGGTGAAATGGGTAAGAGTGTGGGTTGCTCTTGAGTCAGCCCCTCCCTCATGATTGGAACTCTGGGGCCACTGGTGCTTCCCATGACTGATTTTTTGGAAGTAGATCACTGAGTCTTTCTTCTTAGTTTTAATCTGGAACCTTCGTATCATAGCAACACACAAGCCTTCACGGACAACTGGGCAGTGACTGGACAGAAGGGACTTTAGCTGGGAATTGAAGCGGGGTGTCCTTCCAAACCACCCCACCCCCCTGGCACACCCCCACGTGCTCTGCCCAATGGAGGTGCTCTGGGAGGCCAGTCATCAGAAACCAGTGCCATGGCCTCGTCTGACTGCAGGCCACCTGGGCACCACAGTCCCTCCCTCCCAGAGACAACACTGTGTTGAGCTGTCTCTCTGTCTACATGATCATGGTCTGAGAGCTTTTTGTAAGCCAAATCCTTAAGGCATTCATGATATGAAAGCGACTTCCCTAAAGGTGCCTGGGTAAATCTCCGGGTTAGGAAACTTCCCTCAACACCCAAATGTCAGCCGTCGGCATTCGATTGTGAGGAGTTAAGATGCCACCGCCTCCATTTGACGGATAGCATACCATTCAGTGGCCACACCGAGTCAGTTCCTTCCATTGCCCAGGTCACAAGAGAGGAGGCCATGCATGATGCAGGGAGGTCAGCTGAGCCAGATGAGAGGTCCATTCCTCCCTTCTGAGATGTGGGGCCACAATGAGTGCATTGGCTGTTGAGTGGGCCTTCAAGGGGAAAGAAAACAAGCTCAATTGCCTCATGGCGAGGACGCCCTGCTGAGGTGGTAACGGTGGCTGCATGGTGTGGTCGGAAGAGCCCCAATAGGCGATAGGCACTCAGAGTGACGGCACTGCTGCCCAGGCCCCGTGCCAAGGCTTCTTCGTGACTGCATCCTTTCCTCCAGTCCACATTCCCTTGTGGGAGGACCTCCTCGTTACAGGGTTACGGGCGAGGGATCTGGAAGTCAGATAGAGTGACAGAGCAAGTTAGCACAGCCCCTGAGTGACAACACTTTGCTCCTTCCTGCCCTGAACTCCTCGTTCTCTGAGATCTGCTGTCTCTCATGTGCTGGGGGTGGAAGGGGGCTGGGGGAATGGGGTGTCGGTTCAGGATCCCCCACTCTCACTTTGCACTTTGACTTTCATCTGCAAACCAGTGCCTCAGGGAGATCACCCACACCAGGCGCACCGTTTATCCCCTCTGTTATCTTAGACAAGTTCCTTCACCCCTCTGGCTTTGGATCCCTTATCTATAATGTAGAAATTGGAAGTGTCTGCAGTGAGCTTCTTGTGAAAGCTAAACACGATAAGGCATGAAACACCCTTGGCACCGCGCCCAGCACATACCAAGTGCTCAATTAAATTTATCAGCTGAATGCTAACACACCATTCTTTGCAGATGCACGTGAATGCTTTGCATACATGGAAACACCACCAACAAATTGTGTAATATGCCATCATCAAGTTGGAAAAATAGCAACTGAGGGAATACATGTTTATACCCTACTCCTTTCCAAATAATGTTTTAGAAGGATAGATACATGGTGTGATCTTGACTGAACACATTTTAACTTGGGAAGTTTGAGAGCCACGGCTGTGTGTAGCCCCTGTTTGTCTCCTGTGTCCTGTGGGTGTGCAGGTTCTATGTCAGGGGAGGGCGACTGGTTGAGGGCAGGAAGATCAGGAAGCCATTCACCGAAGAGGGAAATTGCTTCTGAAAGTGGTGGAGGCCGCAGGTCTGAGAGGAAAGAGCAAGATAGGAAAAAGGAACTTGAGGAGACGGGCAAGCCCAGGACCTGGGTAATGGCCACACTGTGAGATGTGGAGAACCAGATGGTGAAGACGATTGGTGAACTGTCTCCCCATCTGTCTCTTTGGGAGACTTCAGTAAAAACTCAAGCTGCCTCTCAAGGTCTTTTCAATTTCAGACCCTTTCTCCAGTGGAGTCCCTTTGTCCCAAAGCAGAGGCTTCCCAGTAGCTAGTCTCGTTTGATTTCACTTGCATCCCACTCCCCACCCCCCATGAAAAGATCATAGAGCTATCCCCTTATAGAAGAGTTGTGCGGAGGAGATGAGCCAGTCAGGGCACAGTGTAGCAATGATGAAATATGTATCTTTCCTGTAGCTCTAAAATGCTTCCTCCCTCCCACGATCATGATCTGAATTCTACCTTACAAATCCGGTTGGACCAGGGGATGTACACTGGTACAGATGGGAATCAGACACATAGGGTATCCAGAACAGATGATCCCCTTAGGATCAGTGGTGAGAGTGGAGATACTGGGAGGGTAGAGGGAGGGTCAGGTAGAAAGGGGGAACTGATTATAAGGATCTCCATATAACCTGCTCCCTGGGATATGGACATTGGGGAAGTGGGCAAAGGGAGACATCAGACAATGTTCAACAAGATAAAATTATAATAGTTTGTAAATTATCAAGGGTCCATGAGGGAGGAAGAGGTGGGAAAGGGGTAGAAAAAGGAGGAGCGAATACTAGGGACTTAGGTAGAAAGAAGATGGTTTGAGAATGATGATGGCATCAAAGGTATTCATGTGCTTTGCATACAATGGATGTATGGCTGGATTGTGCTAAGAGCCCCCAATAAAATTATCTTTTAAAAATATCATAGGAAGAGAAATTGAAAATCATCCTGGTGACCCCACAGTCAGTTGGCAAACCTAGTTCAGAAGGCAATATTCTACATCCCGCTTTGGTGAGGAGCGACCAGGGCCTTAGAAACTCCCGGGCAGCCAGATAAGGTGTAACTATTAGCCTCTCCTGGTCTGGAGGGGAGAATGGTATACATAAAAGACATGCAGAAGCAGTCCGTGTGATAGACCACGGGATCATGCCCACACCGCTCTCCAGAAGCACACCACGGTACCCGGACCCCTCCCAGCGGCTCTGCAAAGGACCACACTAGAAGGTTGTCGGGGAAAATGTGCAACAGAACTCACGTCCTAAAAAAGAGTGGGCTGACAAAGATAAAGACGAGTGAGAATCCTCTTCCCAACTGTGAAGCTTAGCGACCCTTTGTGGCTGGAACTGCATAGGCCAAAGGAGGGGGCTGCCCTTCCTTGCCCAGGCTGCACTGGAGGTGGAGTGAGAGTGGTGGGAGCCATTTCCCGCACCTGTGGGATCCTCACAGACTGTTCAACCCATGAGCAACTCTTGTTTTCCTTGGGGCCCACTCTTCAAAACTTTGCTGAGGCCCCTCTTACAGACGGCCGTCCTGAAACCCCTCTCCACACCATTTGGGTGAGGGCACTTGCTCTGGGCTCTCAGGTCTCCCCAGGCTCCTCTCTACTGGGAGCTGAGGACACGGGATTGAGAACACCTGTCCCCACGGATGTGCCCTCCCTCACACACAGGCCTCCTAGTGACAGAAGCATGGCTCCTGGTCCCATGCACAACTACTAGTGACAGGGTCCCGGCAGAGAGCATGTGTGTGATTGGTGGTGGTGGTTGTTGAGAAAGAAAAATCAATTGCTGGAAATCCTACGGGATTCATTTCTGCTGTGATTCCTTCCAGGTGGCCATGAATGGGCAGAGTCAATTCACAGTCAATGGTTGCCTTGTTGCTGGGCAACAGCCAGCACTCAGGGCCGAGGCCATATTTCTGGCTGAGCTAGCTTCTGTTTGTTATGCTCCTTTTCCAAGTCTGAGCCTGAGAACATCTCTGTGGTAAGTTTCTGCTGCTTGGATCTAAGCACGTTCCTGGAACAGGGCATTGAACTTGGACAGGACACCAGGGTGAATCCTTCAGGGACTGGACCCAGTCTGGGGAGCTTCCTGGAGCAGCAGTCCCTCGCTGCTGAGTTCTCCTGCTCTCCCACTCTGCTTTTCCACGTGCATCCAATGGATTCTCTAAAACAACCTATGTTGAATGACAAAAGCCGCATTGGCCAAATGTAATTTAAAAAAAAATCAGAGCAGCAGAGAATAAAAAGTAAACCCCACTTTTCATCTTTCCAGCCTCCTCTGCTTCCCAGAAGGTACACTTTCTGCAGTGGGGGGTGGGGGGTGGCTTTCTGGGACTTGGTAGAGTCCAACCGTGTCTACCCTGCAGAGACTGCATGGGCCTCCTTTGAGGGAGATGCATTTGCTGAGCCACGTCTCTGGGTGAAGTTCAGAAACAAAGCCAGAGACACTTGTCTGTTGTCGAGTGAAGACAGGACTTTCCCACAATTAAATCTACTCCAAAATATTAAGCAAATATTAGTAACCATTTGCCGGCTCAGAAGTTTAGCATTATTCTCCCTAAAGGTTTCAGCTCTCCAGAGGCTTTTGTCTCTCCCACAAAAGATAGGGCTGACTTGGTGCTGTTAGGACAATGGGTCGCTCCCCCTGAAAGCTTTGTTAACTCAAGTCTCCAGCCCATGGGCAATCAAGGTTCAGCTGCCACCGTCAGGAATCTTAGGTCTACCCATCTTGTCACATAGAGGGGGCCCCAATAACCTTCCTCTCCTATTACATATGTGTCCCTAGGTTCGTCCCCCTTATTACTGTATAACCTATGGGACAACCCCTTCCTGTGACGTGTATCTTTACCTGTAATTAGGGGCCTTGCATGTCCCCAAAAGATACATAATGCTTGGTCAGAATAAAGGAGCGCTCTTGCCCTCTCACTCAGCTGCCTCTCCTCCCCCAACTCCATTCCCCCTCCTCCCTGTTTCCTTTCTCCATGTCTTCTGCTTCCGCCTAATTCTCTATCTCCACCTGGACCAGCCAGCAGAGCTGAGGTGAGCATGGTACCATGAAATGTGGCTGACTCCATTATTTATGTCTCTCATGCTCTCTTTATTATAATAATTAATTAATTATCGCCGTGGAATTGCACCTACTGGACCCGTGATATTGATGTTGGAAGCTGATGTTGGAGATTCACATTAACCAATGGGTCACACAGTTGTAGAGCTAGGTAAGTCCAATTTAGTTCAAGTCAGATTCCCCCTGAGGAGTGGAAGCGGATGACCTAGAAGCACAGGCTGGTGTTGAATGCAGAAATCTGAAGTCCGCCGAATGAATCCACCACCAGGAGTCCTATGATGGCTCCTGGGATCAGCAGGTGATGCAATAGGAGATTGAGGAACCAGATCAAAGGTCCACCTCCAGCAGAAAGTGAAGGGTCAAAGAGGATTCGACTCTGCTAGGTCTCTCTCTCTCTCTCTCTCTCTCTCCTCTCTCCTCTCTCCTCTCTCCTCTCTCCTTTCTCCTCTCTCTCTCTCACACACACATACACATATACACACACAGAAAAGTCCCTGACACCAAGGAAGGAGTCATTCAGCTGTGACACAACTGACAGGTGGAGCTCTGCCCATACCTGCCCTGACCCAGGAGGGTCTACCCAATCCCCACCCTCTCCTTGGAACAGAGCACCGTGGTTTTCTTTACTTCATGCAGTCTTCTTAGTTCTTGATACCTCAAAGGCAGCATGGCACCTATTTGCCAGAAATTAAAGATGGAGCAGGTCTGATTTGACTAGAACTGCCATTCTTTCATCTCTTTCTTTGTTCGTTTGTTGAGTGCTTCTAACAAACCCCATCCACATTCATGATTCTGACTCAATGTGACCCTATAGGGCAGGGTGGAATTGCCCTGTTGGGTTTCTGAGACTGTCAATTTTTACAGGAGCAAAATGCTTCATCCTTTCTCCTGGGAACTGTTGGTGTTTCGAACTGCAGACCTGTGCTTAGCAGTCCAACCCCCTATACCACCCAGGTTCCTTTGTGGAGGGCCTAGGATATGCCCAAATGCATGTGAACCACACAGGAAAAGCTCCTTGGCAGGAGAGGGGGCAGGGGGAAGAGACAGCACAGGTGATAACTAGCGAATGATACATGCCATGTTGTGGGGGCGAGCAGGGGAAAAGAGGATTGGGGAGTGGAGGGTTGGGGAGTGGGTAAATGGCCAAGGAAGGCCTTTATCAGATGAGATTTGAGCAAAGTCTTGAGGAGGGCTTCTGAAGGAAGAGTATTCCAGAGGGCACAACCAGTGAGGCAAGACCTGTGACTGGTAGGTAAATTCAAGGATGAGCCAGGAGCCAGTGCAGTGGAAATGGAGGTGAGATCAGAGAAGCATGGGGAGCCTTTCTCTCTAAGGCAGACTGGCTGCATCTGAGGGAAAGGGCAGCTGTGCAGAGCAGGGGCGGACCACAGAGCAGGATGATCTAATTTAAGGCATGAAGAGGAACTCTGCTCTGCTGAGAGGATTCTAGGGTGTGGAGGAGGGCAAAGAGCACTTCAGAGGCCCCCTGTACAGCCCAGGTGAGAGAAGATAGGGGTCCTTCCCAGATACTGGCTGTGAAAAATGGGTTGGATTTTTCCTATCCATATTTTGAAGAATTTCTTTCTTTTTTTTTAAACTGGAGTTGACCCCTAATGGCTATTTATTTCTCTCTTTTTTTTTTCCAAATCATTTCATTGGGGGCTCATATAACTCTTATCACAATTCATCCATCCATCCATTGTATGTCAAGCACATTTGCTGCCTTCATCATTCTCAAAGCATTTGCTTTCAATTTAAATGCTTGGTATCAGCTCATTTTCCCCTCCCTCCTTGCATCCCCCCTCATGGACCCTTGATAATTTATAAATTATTGTCATTTTGTCATATCTTACACTGTCTGATGTCTCCCTTCACCCACTTCCCTATTGTCCATCCCCCAGGTTCTCCCTTACTATCCCTCCTTCCCTCCCCCCTCCTGGTATTGCCACTCTCACCACTGGTCCTGAAGGGATCATCTGTCCTGGATACCCTGTGTTTCAGGTTCCTATCTGTACCAATGTTCATGCTCTGGTCTAGCCGGAGTTATAAGGTAAATTTGGGATCATGATAGTGAGGGGAGGAGGGGAAAGGTGGGAGGAAGTATTTAAGAACTAGAGGAAAGTTGTATGTTTCATCACTGCTATACTGCACCCTGACTGGCTCATCTCCTTTCTTCGACCCTTTTGTAACAGAATGTCCTGTTACCTACAGATGGGCTTTGGGTCCCTAATCTGTACTCCCCCTCATTTATAATGATATAATTTTTTGTTCTTTGATGCCTGATACCTGATCTCTTCGATGTCTCCTGGTCACACAAGTTGGTGTGCTACTTCCATGCGGGCTTTGTTGCTTCTGAGCTGGATGTCCGCTTGTTTACCTTCAACCCTTTAAGACCCCAGAAGTTATATCTTGTTATAGCTGGGCATCATCAGCTTTCTTCACCACGAAGAATTTCTTAGTAGACTGGTTATGAGTGTGAGACGGCAAATCGAGGGTGACCCCAGAACTTTTGTTGTCTGCTTGTACGACCAACTGGGATCACCTTCTCTGCACGGGGACGGGCAGCCCGTGGCTAGTGAGTTTTCTCTGAACGGGGCAAGGCAGCCTCTGGCGATGGCCAGGGTTCATTTCTGCATGGAGTTGATGTGAGGAATTCTACTCTGAAACGTTGAATTTGACATGTGTACGAGACCATGATTCCCTAGCATGACAAGCTGACAGAGCTGGATAAGAACTAACACCCGCTTGGAGGACAAGACCTTCCTTCCTGTCACAAACTTCAAGCTTAAAGTATCTGTTGGGTTGAACCAACAAAAGCCTTGTGGGAGTCCAGGGCACAGACGTGGCTCTTCCCAAAGTCCCGAGGGTCTGCAGGCAGCCCGACTCAGGGCCGGCCTGTGAACTGAGGGAGCTGTAACTCAGAGTTTGATTCTGGAACAGCACAGCAGCCACAGCCGAGTGCATGAGGACAATGGGCACCTTGTGCAGGACCGAGCTTTACCAGCAATCAATCCCACGTGGCCACCAGAAAGCCACCTAGCAGTGAGCTGTTTGAATGCCTCCACTGTCTGTCATCAGATTCTTCCCTTCCACCCTCTCTGCAGATAGGCCATTTGTTTTTAATTTACAAATTCTACTAGGGAGAAAAGAAACAACCTCATGATTTCATTTTGCCATTCTAGAGGTCCCACTAACGTGATAGAGTGGTAGTGAAAAATAAGGGAGACCCATGACGAGACAGACTGACACAGTGGCTGTGTCAGTGAGCTCAAACAGAAGAAGCGTTATGGGGATGGGCTAGGGCGGGGTATTCTTTCATTCTGCTGGGCATGAGGTGCTGTGAGTTGGAAACAACTTGAGGGCGCCCACCTAGAGGAGCTTTGGTGGCACAAACAAACAGTGATGCGCTCAGCTGCTAATGGAAAGGCTGGAGGTTTGCATCCACCCAACTTTGCAGGAGGAAGACGAGCTGCCATGTGGATTTCAGCCCAGAAAACCTTCTGGGGCAGCTCTGCTTTTTCACAGGGGGCCGCGGTCGGTCAGAACCCACCAGCAGCGCTCAGCAGCCATTGTTCCTAGAGGAGGAAGCCTTTCTCTTCAATGTGTGAGATGACCTTGTGTGTCACCAAAGACTCCTCGTCTACTTCAGGTTTGCTTATTCTCTTTTTTCAGTCACTCAGACCAAAGTTTAGATCAAAGGGTTAAGGACTCTGAAAGGTGTTTTGCTTTTTTTTTTTTTTAAATGAAGCAATTTTTATTATATTATTTATATCATACAAACCCCTCCAATTTCATAATACATTTTCGACACTCCTCATGGACTCCAACATTTTGGGTGACTTTTTGCTTGACGTTCTCCTTTCCCTGGAGGATATTTGCCTCTGCTGGAGCAACATGTGGCCTTAGCAGCTCCACTCAAGGCTCAACAGATTAGCTGGGGTCTCTAAGATCTACTCTCCAGTTGGAAGAGGAAATCTAATTAACTGGAAAGTATGTGATTCAACCCCTAGTCCAGCAGTCCCTGGTGGAAGGGATCAGTTTATTTGACTCACTGCCCTCAGCCTGCATGGATGCTCTGGTAGGGAATATGAGAGTAGTGAAGTAATATTGGGTGGAAGAAATAGTTGGCAGCATAAATACATTTCAGAGCAAGGATGTATCATTCAGATACTCCCAGGGGTGGAAATCGATATAGCTATTTTCTGTGTTCACCAGAGCTAATACCAAAGGGCCCCATTACACAGTTTGGGCTTTTTTGTTGTTTGATGCTGTAGAGTTGAGTGAGTCTCTGTGCAGCAGAAGCCGGCACAGGCTGGTTCTGCACCATTCTCACAATTAGTGCCATGCTTGAGCCCCTGCCTGCATCCACTGTCAGTCAGTCTCCTCCAGGGTCCGCTTCTGATCCATGGACTCCCTACTTTGCATGAGTCCCATTTCCAGGGACTGGCCGCAGTTGATAACGTGTCCAAAATACTTAAGACGAAGTCTTGCCATCCTCACTTCTAAGGAGCATTCTGGTTGCACTTTTTCCAAGACAGGGGTGTTTGTTCTTTTGGCAGTCCATGGTCCATTCAATATTCTTGGTGGACACCCCAATTCATAGGCATCAATTCTCTGGTCCTTCTTTTCCCCTGGTCACTCTTTTCAGGTACATGAGGTGATTGAAAATATCATGGCCGGGGCTGAGCCCTGGTGGCATAGTGGTTGTGCGCGGGACTGCGGCCCACTGGGATAGAGGTTCAATTCCAGCTCCACAGGAGCAAAGGCTGGGCCTTCTACTCCCACCACCAGAGGACAGTGATGCCCCCCCCCAAAAAAAACAAAAACAAAAAAAAACAAACAAAAAAAGAAAATATCATGGCTTAGGTCTGGGGTACCTTCATCCTTGAAATGACCTTTTTCTTTTCAACACTTCAAAGAGTTTCAGAAAGGGTTATGTGTCCCCATTCACCAGACTTGTTTTATCTATAAAAATATAGCACCTTGAGTGCGGGACTGTGGCCCATTGGCTTGACGGTTCAAATCCAGCTGCAGCTCTCCGGAAGCAAGGCTGGGTAGCTCCCACGACCACCAGAGGGCAGTGATTTCCATGGCCCCCCTCCCAAAAAAAAATATAGCACCAAGATGGGAGGAAGACTGTATAACTACTGAGGATATGCTGAAAATGAAGAGATCTTGATGCATGACTGACTCCAGTGTGGGGAAATAGCTATTTCTACAACTGGACCTATCAGCAACATCATGATAATGGAGAAAGTATCCACACCGTCAAGATTTTTTTACTTGAATCCACAATCAGTGCCCACTGAAACAGCAGTCAAGAAATCAAACAACAGCTTGTGTATGGACTTGAACCCAGAGTAATAAAAAACCTGTTTTTGAGGATAAGGTGATTGGGGGAGATTTTCCAGAGGGCATACGTGACATGGAAAGAGGAAGGAAAACCAGGACAAGAGGAAGAGTCAGCAGGACAGACACTGTTACAACCAAGTGCCAGGCAAACCTGTTAACAGGTAGAAAATGAAAATTATTGCCACCATGGAATATTCCTTTGTGCCTGAGTACACACAAATATATTATGTGAGGCGGCAGGCATGACTCAGAAAACACAGTGGTATTTTATGAGGGTTTGCACACTCATGCAGTGGCAGACGCAACCCGGAGTAGCTGAAAATGCAAAGTTCAGCCAGGATCAAGAGTGCCTGGCTCATTTCGATGCTTGGTAAACGCCCAGGAACTGAGCGGTTCTGTCTGGCCCACTACTATAAACATTTAGACCTTAATTATTTCATTACTATGCAGCTGTTTCTCTATCAATTTTGCTCCCCCACAGTTATTTTTCACATTAATCATCCACCTTGCTCCCCCTTCGCCCTAATGCCCTCTCCACTTAGACAAATCACTTTGTACCTTCCATCTCTAGCTTCGCCCCCAAACCCAATCCCCATGGTTTGCTATTTTTTGTGATGTAGGTCTTACACTGTTTCTGTGTCTGAGGTGAGGGGTGTGGGTGAGAACGTGGAGGGATGTAGTCATCCAGGAGCAAAGTCCTCTTGCCGAGAACAAGACTTCAGATGGCTCGAGGAAGTGAAGGAGGAGGAGAGTTTTAGAGCCGTCACCCGGGACTGGCCACACCTCGGTTCTCATACAACACGGTACAGAAAAAGTCCAAGTACCCATGCCCTGGTCATCATACCAGAATGGGTGACTCAGAACTCTGTGAATGTGAGGAGGAGGAGGAACGATCCCTGGAGTGGGAATGCTGTACCAGGCCAGCCTAGCACGCTATGAAGCCATGGAGCAACAGGCAAGGGAGGCTGGTATATTTCCAAGTCCAATTCCATTTCTAAGTCCTTGGAACGTGGAATTAAAAGAGAATGGAAATTTTCCATGAACTTTTTGAAGTTCCCCCAATCGACTCCACCCCTGGCTTATAAATGACAAGATGAAATGTAGTGCTATGACTAAGAAAAGTCCATGTCAGCCCAACAGGGTAGACTGCTTTGAGAGGACTTTCTGTCTTGGTATAAACTCAGGGCCAGCTTTACAGTTGGAGGTGTGTTCATCTTTCGGGAGTGGTGGGGTGGGGTGGGGATGGGGGGCGGTGACAGGGATGTCACCTCCAATGCACTCAGACCACGTTTGCACAGTTAAGTGGACATCTCCTGGCTCCTTGCGGGTGGCCTAAGGGAGTGTGTTAGACTGGGTTGTCTAGAGAAACAAATTCATTGACACTGATATATGTGCTAGAGAGTATGAAATCAAGAAGTAATTATCCATCAATAAACTATCCCAGCTCAGTCCAGATCAAGGCCATAAATTCGATATTAGCCTACACGTCCAATATTAACCCACGGATTCCTCTCCAGACTCACACAGCACATGCAATGATGCCGAATTCAGGAAGATCACAGGCTGTTGGGGGGAAAGTCCTGTGGGTCCGGTGGTGGTGGAAGCAGTTCCAGGGGTCTGGCAGCCATCAGTGTGGCTCCATGTTGTTTGTCAGCAGGAATGTGAAGCAGAGAAAGAGTCTGTGTCCCGCCTCCAAGGAGAGAGGAAAACTTCCAGGATCCTTATGAGAAGGCCATGCCGTCAAGAAGGCACCAGTCAAGTTCTGACAGGCTGGACTCTCCCCTTATAACCTATTTATCAAATTGACCAGAAATTATGTAACTACCACAGGGTGCTGCTTTTAGCTTAGGTGCCAGGTGGGTCACGGACAGGTCAGTCCTGAGCCATAATTGGATTGACAGTCAGTGAATGCAGACTGGTTGTTAAGCATGAGATCATTGTACTAGTGCCTGCCACAGGCAAACTTACAGATGGAGTTCTGTTTATGCTGTCTCTTCACTGTTCCCCTTTGACCTCCTGCTTTAATAATACCTAACCCAAGTTTTCTATTCATCTAAGCCTCTTCTCTCAAGGGAACAATATACAAGGGAGAGTAATTTTTCACATTTCACATTAGACTACTTTTTGTCCTTCACTCACTGGGTGTCTTTTCTGAGGCTTGGTCTTAGCAATGTGCCCTGAGGAAAGGGAACTAATACATGATGTCACATCAAAGTGGGACTGCTTCTTGGGACTGCGGGATCTTGCTTCTTAAAGGTGAATTTCCAGTATTGGGCAGACAGATGTATTTCAGGCAAGTGACCCTCCTTCCCATTCCTTGGGTCAAACCACTTGGGTGATTATCTACTATAACTCCATAGTTATAGATGATGTGCCATTGAATGGCTCTCAATTATAAACATTAACCAAACAGAAGCAGCAGATATCAGAACATCAGAGAAGACTCCTCCATAGCCTCTTCCAGTTTCTGGTGGTTCCAGCCATCTTTGTGACTCCTTGACAGCCATCCCTCTGATCGCTGTCTTCATCATTACATGGTATCTTTTCTCTCTTCTGTGCCTCTGTATCTAAATCTCTCTCCTCTCTTCTATACAGGCACTAGTCATTGGGTCTAGAACTCCCTTTTACAGGAGCCCTGGTGGTGTAATGGTTATGCATTGGGCAGCTAACCACAAGGGCAGCTCAAAACCACTGGAAACTCCGTGGGATGGAAAGTCTCTCATGGGCCCTTTTTACCTCTGAAAAGAGTTGCAATCTCAGAAATTCACAGTAGCAGTTCTCCCCTGTCCTGTAGGGTCTCCATGAGTCAGAACTGACTCAATGGCAGTGAGTTTGGTTTGGCATTTTAATTCAACATGATGTCATCTTAACTTGATGACATACGCATAGATCCTGTTTCTAAGTATGATCACCTTCATAGTGAACATGGATCTTTTGGGAGACGTGGTTCAATTGACCAAGGAGCCTTAGTGGTACGGTCAGGTAAGCAATGGACTGCTAACATCAAGGTAGGCTGTTCAACCCTACCAGTCCATCTGAAGGAAGAAGATGAGACTGTCTGCTCCCAGAGAGATTCACAGCCTCAGAAACACTAGATAGGACCACTGTGAAGTGGAATCGACATGGAGGAGTGGGGTTGGGGTATTCATTCACTATAGAAACCAAAGACAAATTTCTCATGAGATAAACTAATAGATTTATTTTTCAAGCTTTTTTTTTTTCTGCATAAAGAAACGATCTCTGTCTATGTGTGGACATTGCCATGGGATTTGGGCTCATTTGCTTGCGTTCTGTTTCAGCAGAAGATACTTGTTCTTTTGGGGCCCCTGCAAACCAATGGCAGTGCTGAGCCCAGGACCCATGAGTCTGCGTGAGTCGGGATTGGCTCAGTGGCAGTGAGTTTGGTTTGAGCCAATTGAGCCAATTCTGAGTCATGGAGACTCGTGCATCCTGGGATCAGCACTGCCAGACTCCTGAGAATTGGGGTCTTATGTTTCAAGGGCCATTGTTTCCTCTCCGCCGCACGAGTGTGTGGGACTCCACCTGTCTTCTTTGTTGTTGTTTTAGTGCTTTCTCTTACATACAATTCATTGATTGTAAAGCCTAGGCCTAAAGTACACTCTCTTTGTTATTGTAGCCACATAGCATATCTTAAAATCAGGTAGCATAAGGCATTTATTCTCATCTTTTCCACAATCGCTTAGATTTATATTATTTATATCATATATCCCCATAGGGAGCTCTTAACAGATATGGTAACATTCCATAATTCAGTCACATCACGCTGTATTGTGTACTCGCTACCACCATCAATTTCAAAACCCTCTCCTTCTTCTTGACCTCCTTGGTATCTGCTCCCCTTTATCCCGCTCCCCCTGAAGCTACATATAGATGCTATATCTTGCCCTGTCTAAAATAGCCATTCAACTATAATTCTGTTGTTCGCTCCTCCCTAGTGAGTTTATACACACATCACTGCTATCACCTTTTGCTCCCCCCACCCTCACCCCCTTCCAGTACCCTCAGAAACCACTTCTCCCATTACTTTTTCTGGTGGGTCTAACTTCTGTGCACTTGTCTGCTAGCAGAAAGGCTGAAAGTTCACGTCTTCCTAGAGGTGTTTTGGGGAAAAAAAGCTCAAGCCTCCACTGACATCTACTTCCTAAAGCATTCCTCCATTGGATACGCTATGACGGACCGTCTACAGCAGTGGTTCTCAACCTGTGGGTTGTGACCCCATTTGGGGGGTCAAATGACCCTTTCACAGGGGACACCCAATTCATAACAGTAGCAAAATTATGTTTCGAAAGTAGCCATGAAAATAATTTTATGGGCTGAGCCCCGGTGGCGTAGTGGTTGTGTGCGGGACTGTGGCCCACTGGGTGGGAGGTTCAAATCCAGTAGCAAGACTGGGCCTCCTGCTCCCACCACCAGAGGGCAGTGATTGCCCCTCCCCCCCCCAAAAAAAAAGAAAATAAATTTATGCTTGGGGAAAGGGTCACCACAACATGAGGAACTGTATTAAAGAGTCACGGCATTAGGAAGGTTGAGAACCACTGGTCTACAGGAACACACATGGGGAAGCCATTGGTTCAAATTGACTTGATGGCAGCTCTTTTGTTTTGGGATAAATCTTTTCTGTCCTCTCCTTTTCCTAGACTCCCAAGTTCCTGCCCACATCTTCTCGTTTGTTACTTGAGGTCTACTTCCCTAGAACTGCCATCATATTGGGCTTCTACAGCTGTGAAGGAGGCACCTGGCACCCTGGAATTATACTGATACGCTGCCTGGTACTGCCGGGCTTTTCTTTTTCTTTTCTGCTCACCATTCTCCTATCATTCACACCTAGATATTAGTGCAGAAGTGCTTCACTCTTATAGGATGTACCAATAATAATTCACATCCCCTGTGGAGTATCAGCTACTCACACTAGGTAGTGGTGATGATAATTGCTGGTTTTATTTTTGACATGGGACCTCTTGCAGTGAAAAATCACATCTCCAAACCCAAACTCACTGCGAGTGAGTGGATTCTGACTCACAGCAACCCCATCTAGGGCTTCCGACACCGTTAATCTGTGTTAGTCCAGGCAGACTGAGAAACAAGTTCATAAACATGCATATATGTATAAGAGCTTTATGTACAGAGTAATTGTACATTTTTTTGGGGGGGGGCCATCACTGCCCTCTGGCAGGAGTGGGAGGTCCAGCCTTGCTCCTGGAGAGCTGCTGCTGGATTTGAACAGCCAAGTCAGTGGGCTGCAGTCCCACACTCAACCACTCCACCACTGGGGCTCAGTCCAAGTAATTGTACATTAAGAGAACATTCCAGCCCAGTCCAGATCAAGTGCATAAGTCCAATATTAACCCATATGCCTGATACCAATCTAAGTCCTCTTTAGGCTCATGAAACAAATGCAGTGCCACCAAATACAGGGAGATCACAGACCAGTGGGTGGGAAGTCTTGTGTATCCAGTGGCATTGTAAGCGTCTCAGCACTGGCAGGGGCGTCTATGTGACTCCTCCAGTCCCTAGAGCATGGAGCCTATTAGCACAGTGTCTTGTTAGTAGTGTCTCTTAGGGAGTGAGCAGGGAGAGTGTGTCCTGCCTCTAAGGAGGAAAGTACAGGAGTACCCAGAATCCTCAAGAGAAGGCCCAATCCTCAGAATCCCATACAAAAGCTCAACTGTGTGTGGCCCACATGACAGACTAGACTCCACCCCTTCATTCTTTACTCCTCTCTAGTCCCAAATTGACACAAGATTATGTAACGGCCACAAAATTTTTAAGGCTACATCTTTCTCCCTTAGAGAAGCTGGGGGGTTTGAATACTCTCATACTTAACTGGCAGGACTGCCAAGCCTCCCACAGTCATTAAACATCAATTATGTATGTTTCTCTATGTGGAGTCTATGATGAGTACAACTAGAGAGACAGTAATGGGATGAATGGTTTTGTGGAAGTATGTTAGGGATGTTTGGGGTGGAAGATGAAGAGCAAATAAGGCATACAAAAAAGAAGACAATGTTCTAAAATTGATTGTGGTGATAATTGTACAATTCTTAATATGACTGAACTATTGAATTGTATGATATGTGAGTTATGTGCCAATAATAACATTAAAAACTGCGTAGAGTGAAATATATATAGTGATGCTAAAAGAAAGAAGTTCAAGTTCTGTTGTTAAATTTAAAAAGCAAGTTTTAGAACAGTCTGTGTAATATAACCCTATCTATGAGTCGGGGAAAAAGAGGAAAATCTGTGTATATCTGCAGAGGAAAAGCTTGAAATACTACGAGGCCGGATGATGCCAGGAACATCTCAGAATGGAGGGTGATAGATGATCTAGGAATAAATGACAATATAATAATTGATTACAATACTTTTAAAGGATACGTTCTTTAAAGGATATGAGAAATTACATGTATTTTCCTAGAGTTCCTCAGGGAATTTTTTTGGTTATGAATTATACATAAATAATAAAACTATGGTTTATCAGGGGCCTTCAAACTGTGTCCTGTGGGCCACATGCGACCTGCCAAGGACATTTATCCAACCCGGTAGGTGTTTTTGCCGCCACTGCTGTCCTCTTTAGCAGCTGACACATTCTGGGCCCACAGCGAATTTGTTCATAGTTTTTTTTTTGTTTGTTTGTTTTTACTATAGTCTGGCCCTCCAAAGGCCTGAGGGACAGTGAACTGGCACCCTGTTTTAAAAGTTTGAGGACCCTTGGTTTAGGGTACATACAAAATCACAGTACCCAAAATGATTGATTGATAGTCAACCATTTCAAGAGTTTAGATGTGGTCAAGAACCAATGGTAAATGGTGATGAATGCACAGCCCTCTTTAATCCATTTAAATCATTGAATTGTACGAGACGTGAATTACGTAACAATAAAACTGTTTAGAACAAAAACCTGTGGAAGAAGTTCAAGCTCCACCAAGAGTGTGAGTGAAGAACACGGCTCCAGGAATTGGCTGCACATCAGTAACAATGCTTCTGCAAACTGACGCAGCAGTGGAAGCACTCACTGGTCTATGCCGAGAAATTTGGATGACAGATACATGGCCATCAGAATAAAAGAGATCTGTGCCCATTCCAAAATAACGTGGCCCAACAGAATGCGGAAATTATCAGACCATATGTTAATATTACAAGTAAGATTTTGCTGAACATCATTCAACAATGGTTCCAGTAGCACATTGACAGGGAGCTGCCAGAATTCCAAGCTGGATTTAGAAGAGGACAAGGCATGAGAAATATCATGACTGCTGTCAGATAGATCTTGTCTGAGAGTCAAAAGATGTTCACTTCTCTTTTATTGTTCATGCAAAGGCATTCAACTGTTCAGCTCATAACAAGCTATGGGTGAACGTTGAAGTGAATGGATGATCTAAAACACTTCCTTGTGCTCATACAAAACCTTGACATGGACCAAGAAGCAATCGCACAAGGAACAAGGAAATACTGCATGGATTAAAATCAGGAAAGGTGTGTGCCAGCACTGCACCACAGTGACTCAATCTGAATGCTAAGTAAATGATCCCAGAAGCTGGACTCTCTGAAGAAGAATATGGCTTCAGAGTTGGAGGAAGGTGAATGAACAACTTGCCATATGCAGATGGCATAACCCTGCTGACGGAGAGCTAGGAGGACTTGAAGCACATGTTGGTGAAGATCACAGATGGCAGCCTTCAGTATGGGTTATGACTCAATGTAAAGAAGACTAAAATCCCTAACAAACAGAGAAAAGATTGAAGTTATCAAGGATTTCACTTGACATGGATCCACAATCAATGCTCATGCAACCAAGTAGCACACTGCATGGGAAAAATCCTCTGCATCAGATAAAGATGTCCTTGTGAGCACTACCGTTTGCCTGACCCAAGCCATTGTATTTTCAATCACTTTATAGACATGTGAAAACTGGACGATAAATAAGGAAGACTCTAGAAGAATTTAAGATTTGAATTGTGGAATTGCCGAAGAATATGGAAAGATCTACAGACTGCCAGAAGAAACAAATTTGTGTTGGAAAAAGTCCAGCCACAGTGCTCCTTAGAAGCTGGGATTGGTCAAACTTTGTGGTCAATACTTCAGGCACCTTATTTGAAGAGACCAGTCCCTGGAAAAGTCCAGCACGCTTGGTAAAGTGGACAGTCAGTTAAAGAGGAAGATTGTCTTGGGAGGTGGCCCAGCAGTGGGTTTAACAGGGCGGCGCAGGGCTAGGCAGTGTTTCCTTTTTTGTGCACAAGCTTGCTCTGAGTTGGAACCCACTTGACATCCCCTAACAAGGTTTAGGGGATAGGAATTATTTTGTTACCCACTAAATTCCAACAATAATCACAGACACAAGGAATAGACGGAGGAATAGCTACATGGGTGAAATGCCTGATTAAATGAAAGTAAATATCTGTTGGCTGTTTGGTCTGTTAGCTGCCAAGGAGTCTTCTCTCAACTCAAGGGGGTCCATGACCAATGGGACAACACACTCTGGTCTCGCATCATCCCTATGACCGTTTGGAGCCAGACTGTGGATCACTAGATTTTTCTAGTCTGTCTTAGTCTGGAAGCCGCACTGAAACCTCTCCAGTATCATATCCACATATCAAGCCAAACCCTCTGCCACTGAGCTGATTCCAACTCGTAATGATCTCCAATAGAATTTTAAAAATCATAACTGTTAATAGGAAGAGACAGTCTCATCTTTGTCCTTCAGAGGAGCTAGTGGGTTTGAACTGCTCACCTTGTAGTTAGTCGTCTGATACTTAATCCACAGCTCCATTGCAAAATTCCCCTGGAAGATGAGGGGTGATTTTATGAGGAGCATTGGCAGGGAATCAAACTCAGCTCTCTGGCACAGAAGATGAGAAGTCTACCACTGAACCATTCCAAGTTTATACCACAGTTCAATTCCAGGATGCTGAACAGCTTAGAGTCCTGAGATAGGTGGTACAGAGTATAAATGTGCGGAGGATCTATTAAATAGTAATTCTTGGTATAGTTAATCTTTTAAAATAGGACTTAGTGAAAGGCCTTTAAAAACCTTCACTACCATAAACACATTGATCTTCAGAGGGGGACCAGGAGGAAGTGCTGTCATTATTTCAGAGAATATTCAGTCTGAGCAGAAGAATCACTAGGTGTGGGTTATGGGGTCTGGTAGTCTGTTCTTATCTGTGCTACCTATAGAGACCACGGTAAGTGCAGAGTTTTCCGTTTTTTTTATTCCTAAATTCATAGTAGTAATCCTTTCCAATCCTTTGCTCTTGAATATACTGAAGGCATCTTAGTAACTGGAATTTAAGTTCATTGTCATGATACTCCATAGAGGAATTTGTCCTTGGATATTAGGTTTAGTATTGGCATTTGGCTCTGATTGTGGCACATGTGAAACGCATGGCCCTTCCCTGGCCTACGATTGTTTTTGTTTTTGTTTTTTTACTGGTCATTTTCCCTCTGAATTTAAGTGGGAGCGCCATTCTGGATAAAGGACTTGCTTTTCGAAGGAGACCGTTGACAATTAGAATTTTGCGTTCCTTTCTGCTTCTTGGAGAGAATCTTGACAACTTCTTGATCTCCGCCTCAAGCATTGCAAGACATAGCTTAAACTATGCTTTGAGCTTCTTGAAAAGGAAAATACCACTTTGGGGATTTTGAAGCATCAAGGAAATGCAGGCTCCCTGGCTGTAAGCCTCCTGGCTGTGCAGCTTGGGGAGAGAGGGAGACAAAGTGGGACAGGGAAGGTAAAGGGGGAGGAAGAAGAAGGATGTTGTGGAAGAAGGGCTGTTTCTCAAAGTTCCTTCAAGGAATAGCATCGAACACTGTGTTTATCTGCCGGGCACTCTATATACTCTATACAGTGTTGGGTTATCTTTGGCCTTGGGCACTGAAAATAAAATTTTGAATAATATTTTGTAAGAGCTCGTCCCTTGATATGCTGAAGAGCGAAAGTTCTTTTATAACCAGAAATCCAAACTCACCGTCATAGAGTCTGAGCTTCTTTGGGTTTCTGAGACTGTAAATCTTATATAGGAAAAGACAGATTCATCCTTCTCCATTGGAGCAGCCAGTGAGTTTGAACCACTAGAGCTTAACTCATAGTACCACCACCATCCGGCCTCTCCCTTGTAAGATGGAAGGACAGAAGTAAGAGCATATGGTTGAGCAGGCACAAATTCCAATTCATCCAAACAGGCTGCTCCACCAGGTAGGGGAATCATCCTCTCCCTCCGTGCTGGTTTCCTCTCTCATCAGCACAGAATCAGAGTTGAGGCTGGTCTGACTTTCTCTAAAGGGTCCATCTGCCTCAGGCCAAGACTTAATTTGCTTTTGTGTTCTGGGATCTTGCTCTCAAGCTCCCTCCTGGGATTTGCTGAGAGTAACTGATGATTCCATTTCCTAACCAGAACAATTGCAAGCTGAGGAGGAATTTCCTATATGAAAGAAGATTTGCTCGCCTGCCCTCATCCGCCATCCCTCTGCCTTACTGGAAAAAGTGAGTATCTGAGACCGCCTAATGCTTTTTCATATCCTGACAGTCAGTCAGATGACCAGTCAGACCTGTGGATGTAGGAAGAACCCTCACCACTGGCTGGGCACAGCCGTGAAATCAAACATGTGCTCTCTGGTTGCTAAGAGAGCTGCTGAGGCAGCACAGGATATTGAGTTCCAGTGTCTGGGGCAGCCTCTTGCTCATGACCTGTCTAAGTGTCATAGTTATCTACACAGGGAAAGCCCACTCCCACACTTAGCCCAGACCCCTGCTCCTAGAAGATGATTGTGGTTCTACTCCCATGAGGGAGAAAGGGAGAAAGGGACTGACCTTTTCCCACCTCTGTGTCCTGCAATCCGAGCTCTCCCAGATCAGATGGAAGGACAGAAGTAGAACATATACTTGAACAGGCACACATTCCAATCTATCCAAACACCGCAGAGGGTTTTACATGATGGTGGGACTCAAAGGTAGACATTCATGTGAGGTCGATGAGCTTCTCCACACTGGGGCGTGGCTTGGGGGTGTCAAAAAGGAGTGATGCTTGACTTATGTTCTGAGAATCAGAATGGAGAGGGGAGTTAAGGAGTGAGGACAGAAGAACATTCTAGGCGAGGGACCTAAGAAATGGACAGAGACTCAGAGTATTATAAATAATGTGGGCTAATTCAAGTGGTGGGCATGAAAAAAAGAGGAAGGCCAGGCCAGATCTATAGAGCTAGAACACCATGTTAGGGATGTTGGGAGTGATGGGGAACCACAGAAGAGGTTTTAAGTCAATGAAAGTTGTATTACTTCCAACTTCAAGGTTTCTTCTAGGAATTGTTATCATATATATATAAATGAAAAGAGACCTATTTTCCATGAAAAGTCATTGAATCCTGGGAGCAGAGCCCCAAAAAACAAAACAAAACAAAGCAAACCCTCCAAGCTAACAGACTAAAATAAGAGCAATTCACCATGTGCTGTCCCAGTTTTATAAACAGGAAATGCTAAATAACTTACCCTGAAAATGAGCATTTGTCTTTTTAAAATGCAGAAAACAGTAATATGTTTCTACTAGTCAAATTTTGTTTTCTCCAGTAAGTATCTCCTAGCCATTCTAGCCATCATATTCTGGAGAATTCTTCCAGAATTCGGGGTGCCTTTTTCTCTGAATTAGGTGACAGTGGATACAGAAGATCAAAGTTTCAGAATACCTAGAACCAGATATTTCCTTTATTCCCTATGAGCCCTCTTCCTGAGAAATAATGTAATCATCTCATGGTTCTAATCCCTCTTGCTGGAGTTCTTGTTGTCACGTCCCACTGAGTCAATTTAGATAGATAGCGACTTTTTACACAACAGAACCAAACACTGCCCTGTCCCGTCTTGTTTTCACAATGGCTTCTATGCTTGAGCCCATTGTTGCTGTCACAGTGTCGGTTCATCTCCCTGAGAATCCTCCTCTTTTTCACGGCCTCTCTACCTAATGTGTTAGTCTGGGTAGACTAGAGACACAAATTCTTAGACACTCATCTGTGTATAAGAAATAGCTTTGCTGAGCCCCGGTGGCTTAAGGGGTAGAGTGCGGGACTGTGGTCTGTGGGCTTGGCAGTTCAAGTCCAGCGGTGGCTCTCAGAAGCAGCGTTGGGTAGCTCCCACGACCACCGGAGGGCAAGGATCACACAAGGGTTGGCATTACAGAGAACCAGGGCTGCCAAAACTGTAGGGTTGGTGTCATCCATCACCCAGGGAGATAGCTCTTTACTGTATGCTCCCACTTCCACAAAGGGCACCTGCCTTTGGGCAGAGAGTCTTTATTTTCAACAATGAGCAAAGGAGTGAGCTGTTGTGGGGAGCTGAGGGAGGGAAAGTTGGGGCTTCACAGACAGTGCTGGATCTCCCTGGGGAAAAGACAGAAGAGACAAGGCAGAGAGTAATGGTGGGTAGGGCTGCTCTGCCATCTCGGGTGATGGCCAAAGCCAGTGTTGTCATAGTTTCCAGGACTCTCACTTGCTGATGCGGCATGACTCAAAGGGAGAAGAAGCATCTGCAAGCATCCAGTCATATTAAGAAAGTACAATGTAGGAAAGCTGAATCAAGGAAAATGGGACATTGTCAAAAGTGAACTCGAATGTATAACGAACCATCTGAACCCTTACTGAGCTCAAATGGGCTGGTAATGAACATCTTGATTTGTGAAAAGACATGTGTTGTCCCATGCTGAGATGACAAAGAAAAATAACATTGCATTCATTTATCAAAAAGAACGTTTCAAGCTATATCCTGAAGTACAACATCGTTTATAGTAGAATAATATCCATCAGTGACAAAGATGAACTTAAAGATTTTTACCAACTTCTGCAGTCTGGAACTGAGTAAACATAACATCGAGATGCACTGATAGTTATTGGTGGTGGAAATGTGAAGACTGGAAACCAAGAAAGATCAGTAGTTGGAAAACATAATCTTGGTGACATAAATGCTGCTGGAGATTACATCTTAGAATATTGCAAGATCAACAACTCATTCATTGCAAATACTTTTATTCAGCAACACAAATGGCAACTATGTGCATGGACTTTACCTGACAGATTACACACGAATCAGATTCACTATATCTGTGGGAGAAGATATTAAAGAATGTCAATATCATCAGTCAGAACAAAGCCAAGGACTGAATGCAAAACAGATAATTGCTCCTATGTAAATTTAAGTTGAAGCTGAAGAAAATACACACAAAAGTAAAAACATGACTGTTTCAGTCCAGGTAAACTAGAAAAACAAGTATATAGAAACTCATATGTGTATAAGAAAGAGGTTTATATACAATAGCAACTGAATAGTAAGAGACTGTCTCAGCCCAGTGCGGATCAAGTCCATAAGTCCAATATTAGCCCATATGTCTAATACCAATCTATAAAGTCCTCTTCAGACTCAGGAAATATATACAATGACATCAAATGCAGGATAATCCTAGGCCCGTGGGTACAAAGCCTTTTGGATTCAGTGGTGGTAGAAGCATCTAAGTGTTGGCAGGAGTCTCCATGTGGCTCCATGTTCCCAGGGCTTCATCAGAGTAGGTCCATGTGGCGTCTCCGGCTCAGGGCACTAGTATAGTTTCATGTGCTTTGTCAGCTGCAATGTCTCCCAGGGAGTGAAGAGAGAGAGAGAGAGAGAGAGAGAGAGAGAGAGAGAGAGAGAGAGAGAGAGAGAGAGAGAGAAGAGAGAGAGAGAGACCTGTCTTCCAAGGAGTAAATCCAGGAATTCCCAGAATCCTTAGGGGAAGGTCATGCCTACACAGAAGTCTCATTGGCTATATCCTGATTGACAGTCTACACTCCACCCTACTCTCTTAATCCTCAAATTGACACCAGATTGTATAGCTATCATAATGACCTTGAGTAATTCCATCTGAATTTAGAAACCATCTCAAGAATAGATCCGAAGCATAGAACACTAATTTTTAGGATGATATCAAGAACATCATACTTAAAGAGCAAAAGGCCATTAAAAAAATAGGAATGGGGCTGAGCCCCGGTGGCGTAGTGGTTGTGTGCGGGACTGTGGCCCACTGGGATGGAGGTTCAATTCCAGCTCCACAGGAGCAAAGGCTGGGCCTCCTACTCCCACCACCGGAGGGCAGTGTTGCCCCCCAAAACAAAACAAAAAAGATAGGAATGAAAGAAAAGACTAAAGTGGATGTCAAAGAAATTCTGAGACTTACAGTTAAACGTAGTGAAAGTGAAAGGAAGTAATAATGTCAAAGAGCTGAAGAGTTGAGAGGATGTGAGTAGACAAAGGGAAGCATTATGATGAGACCTGCACAGACCTAGAGAAAACAGAAAGGGAGCCACATACTCAGCATTTCTTAAGCTGAAAGAATTGAAGAAAAAACTTAAATCTTGAGTGGAAATAATGGGCAAATGACACAGAAAGTACCAAAAGAAGATAGAGGAATATATCGTTACAGTTCCAAAAAGAACTGGTCACCTTTCAACCATTGGAGGATATAGGATATGCAAAAAAAACAAAACAAAAACCTGATGGTATATGAGAAAGAAGTCTAAGCTGCTATGTATACATCAGCAAAATAAAATAAGGTACCTGGAGTCCAAATATTTCAACACTTATATGCAACACTGGAAGGGTTCACTCTTCTATGCCAGAAAATTTGGCAACTGAGTAGAAGAGACCCCTGGTTGCAATTTCCTCCTCCACGTGTGAAAGGGGTGCGATGAGCAAGGAGAGCTGAAGAAGAGGGGTGCATTTGAATTATGGGGTTGCTGGAGGATATGGACAGTACCATGGACTCTCAAGAGAAAAAAACAAATCTCTCTTGGAGGAAGTACAACTGGAATTCCCCTTAGACGTGAGGGTGGTAAGACTGTCTCACATGTTTTGGGTGTGTTATCAAGGGGAACAACAGTGCCTGGACAAGGACATCCTACGTGGTGGGGAATGAGAAACAGGAAGACCCTCAGCAGGATGAATGGACGCTGTGACAGCACCCATGGGCTCCCACACCCTCATGAAGATGGCACAGGACTGGGCAGCGCTCTGTTCTCTTGCACTGTGGATTGTAGCCAACTCGAGGGCATCTGAAAATAACATCTATTAGTGGTGGGGACGCAAACTGGTATTGCCGCTGTGGAAAACAGTTTAGTGGTTCCCCAAAAGTTAAGCATAGAATTACTGTCTGACACAATGACTCTGCTTCTAGTTGTGTATGCGGGAGAATTCGAAGCAGCAACATACATACAGACCTGTATGGCACTGTGGGTGGCAGCCGTGGGACATGATGGCCAAACAGTAATGGAAACAGCATTGTTATGGACCTGCAATGAAATGCTACTTGGTTGGTGGTAGATCGCTATGAAACCTTGACACAGGCTACAACCTGGATGGCTCTTGAGCAGAGCACAGTAAGTCCATCGCAAAAGGACAGGTCTTATACACCCTCATGTGAACACAGAGAAGAAGCACTAGATCTGCCTGGTGGTGAGCAGGGCTGGGAGGGAGAGGAAGAGGGAGAAAGAGATCCATTGTGTAAGAAGCTCTGAGTTTCTGTTTATGGTCAAGGGAAACTTGGCAACACCCTCTGCTGATGGTTGCACAACCATTGTGGCCGCTAAATTGTACACATAACAACTTTGACTTGGCAAATGTGTTGTGTGTATTTTTACAACCTTCCCAAAGGGAAAAGGAAAGAACGAGAGAAGAAAGGGAGGAAAGGAAGAAACCTGTGGGGAGCAGAGACCTGTTCTAACACAGGTGGGGGCACGATGAGCCAGAATCGACCCAATAACAGCTGGTGACTGATTAGAACAACTGCAGGAGTGCACGCCCCTGGACATGCTTATGTCAGATGCTCTGATTATGTTCAGAGTCCTTCAGTGGCTGAGTGTGACTCCACTGACCTTCTCCTCTGGCCCTAGCTTCTCTTTGCCCCAACTTCATAACACAGATCCCCACCCAGGCCCAGCTGCTCTCATAAACCTACCTTTCTGCGCCTTTCTCCACATTAGTCCCTCGCTGCTTCTGGAATTGTTCAAGTCTCAGCTCACACATCATATCTACCTTACAGATCTGGGCGAAGCCCCCAGGAATCTCTTTTGAAAAAACGGATCGTCTAAATATTGACTTTGTGTTTACTTTGTGGCGACACAGAGAACATGATTCCATATAAATACATTTGCACATGTTTCTCTTTTAGCTATTGTAAAGGGTTTATTCAATGCACAGAGGGTAAGATGAGATTATAATTTATTTGGAAAAAAAGGAAAAAAAATTATTTGGAATGTTTTCCCTTTCCCAGTTTTCCTGTCTCCTAACTGGATGGCATTAGTCACCCGGGTAATTCCCAAAGAGTAGTTCAGACATGTATTTGACCTGATAATCACGAACATTTTATAATGGGTTTATATCTCCTGAAACCACAAGCCAAGTATGTAAATAGGATTTCTCATTAACACTTTCCTTTTAGAGCACACTGAATTGCAGAAACAGCTGTTGCTGACGTCTCGAAGATGGGGCCTCAAGGCCTCATTGTGCATTTATCTGACAATATAGTCTGCTCTCAATTCATCACATCCAATGCAGCAGGCTACCCAGCCAGAGCTCTGGAATTAATTTCCACAACATTAACTCGACATTATTTAGCTACATCCTGGAATTTTCCTGAACACAATAGTAGGTCCATTCATAATTGCCTTTCAATAAATGAATCCTGAAATCCTAAATCTGTCCATGCACAGCAGAAGAGGAGGGGGAGAAAAAAAACAAGAAAGAAACAAAAAAGCATCCCCTTTCATATTCTGTTTTAAAAATCAACTTACAACAAGGTTGGATATATAGCCCACCCCCTAGGGAATCGAAGGACAGAAATGTGGGTGAAGGGAGGCAATGGACAGTGTTATATAGGAAATAATCACAATAATCTCTAATTGATCAAGGATTCACAAGGGTGGGAGTGGGAAATGAAGAGCTGTTACCAAGGGCTCAAGTGGAAAGAAAATGTTTTGGAAATGTTGATGACAACCTGTGCACAAGTGTGCTTACCACAGTTGAATGATGGCTTGTCCTAAAATTTGTAAGAGTCCCCCAGTAAAATGATTAATAAAAAATAAAAATAAAAGGAATACCACTGTCTGAAACAGAGTCAACATTTCAACATTCTGGGGCTAGAGACATAGAAAAAGATTTCTTATTGAAATGCTGCAGCCTTTTGTGGTCTTTTCCCAATTGGACATAACAAATAGGTTTGGGTTTTTGGGGGAACCCCCGGGTGGTGCACATGGTTAAGCACTTAATTACTAACCAGCAGGTGGATGGTTTGAACCTACCCAAAGGTCCCAAGGAGGAAAGGTCTGGCAGTCTGTGTACATAAGATTGCAGTCAAGGAAAATCCAAAGGAACTCCCTTCCACTCGGACAGACCTTGGCATGAGCCGGGAGTCAACTTAACAGCAGCTGTTTCTGCTTGTAAGCAGTGTCTTACTGCGCTTTCCATGAACGCTTTTGCTGTAAATTAGTTTCTAAGTGGAGAGTGAGTATTGCATGTTGCGCTGCAAACCACTAGAGCAGCTGTTCGAAACCGCCAACTGCGATGCAAAGAAAGATGGTGCTTTCTGCTCCCAGGAAGAGGGAGTGTTTCAGAAGCCCACCTGGGCAGTTCTACCCACTCCTGTAGGTTTGCGACGAGCTCAAATTGACTCGTGATGGAAGGGTTTTTTGGAGAGAGTTATGCAAGTTGTTCAGTGACGTTGTTTGCATTTTTCTTTATGAACTTTTCATCGTGAATTAGGTGGAGGTAACATCTCAGAGCATCGCTTTTTATTATTTTTTTAGTATCTTTTTTGGCGGGGTGTGGGGGGGCATCACTGCCTTTGGTGGTCGTGGGAGCTACCCAGCACTGCCCCCGAGAGCCACCGCTGAGTTTGAACCGCCAAGCCTGTGAGGCGCAGTCCCGCACTCAACCACTTACACCACCGGGGCTCAGCCCAGCATCGCTTTTTAATTCAGCAACTTGAACACCGTATCAAAGACATTCACTACATTTACCATGTTGTGTCAACCTTCTCATCCCCCACTGCACCCATTCTCCACCCGCCCCCCCCAACCCTGCCTCCTTGCCACCTGGTCTGTAAATGTTGACTGTTTTTTCCACAGATTGATTTTCTTTAAAGGGCACAGTACTCACTGATGATAGCCTTTATTTTATGAGCCAGTCTGTTACTTAGCTGAAGGTGTCTCTGGGAATAGTTCTGGTCCAGAGACCTAACCTTACCTTATGTGATTTGCAGCCCCCGCCCCTGAGTCTTTCTTTAGCTCCTCTTGTTTTCTCCCCTCCCTGACTCTACTAACCACCCAGGCCTGCTCCTGCCTTTGACCCAGGGTACCCTCCTCTCAGAAAACCAGAGGATTCACTCTCTCACCCTTAGAGGACCTTGCTTAAATGACACCTTCTCAGTGAGGTCTGCTCAGACCAACTTATTTTAAACTTAGAGTCTGTCTCTCCCAACCTCACCCACCCCACTCCCAAGCCCCCATAAACCTATACCAGTACTATGGCATGGGCCCTGACTTACGGTGACTCTATGTGAGTGCAGATGAAAATTGCAAGCCATAGAGTTGTACTTATTACTTCCTCACAAAGCACATGATGAATTTACTTATTCTTTTGATCACTTCCCTATCCTCTTTGATTAAAACTTAAGTTTTGAGAATGGAAGGTCGGGCCTGTGGTTGGGACTAAATAAACATGAGCATGCATTAAAGGAAAGCAGATAAAAATATTAATGGGGCGATGCTCACCTTCTCAACATGGTTGATGAAGACAAAGGAACGCATAAGCAAAAGTGGTGAAGAAAGCTGATGGTGCTCGGCTATCAAAAGATGTAGCGTCTGTGGTCTTACAGGCTTAAAGCTAAACAAGCGGCCATCTAGCTCAGAAGCAACAAAGCCCATAACAACCTGTGTAACCATGAGGTGTCAAAGGAATCAGGCATCAGAGAACTAAAAACATATCATTATAAACGAAGACGAATAAAGATTGGGAACCCAAAGCCCATCTGTAGGTAAATAGACTTCCCCTTACAGAAGAGTTGGGGGGAGGAGACGAGCCAGTCAGACTGCAGTGTAACAATTATGAAGCATTCAACTTTCCCGTAGCTCTTAAATGCTTCCTCTCTCCCCCCACCTCCTACCCCCACTCTCATGATTGCAATTCTACCTTACAAATCTGACCAGGGGATGTGCACTGGTACAGATAGGAACTGGAAACATGGGGAATCCAGGACAGATGATCTCTTCAGGACCAGTGATGACAGTGGAGATACCAGGAGGATGGAAGAAGGGTTGGGTAGAAAGGGGAAATTGATTCTAAGGATCTACATATAATTTCCCCCTTGGGGTATGGACAACAGGAAGTAGGTGAAGGGAGACATCGGACAGTGTGCAATATGACAAAATAATAATAATTTATAAATAATCAAGGGTTCATGAGGGAGAGTTGAACAGGTAGGAAGGGGAAAAATGAGAAGCTAATTCTAAGGGCTTAAGTAGAAAGCAAATGTTTTGAGAATGATGAAGGCAAGAAATGTACAAATGTGCTTGGAATACAATGAATGTATCCATGGATTGTGATGAGTTGCACGAGCCCACAATGCAATGATTTTAAAAAATACATTAATGGGGCATAGATAGACTCACCTCCTAGAAAGAAGAAATTCTAATTTATTTTTATGGTTAAATTGTGTCCCCGCTGAAAAACGTGCCAAGTTGACAAGGCCATGATATTCAGGATACTATCTTGTGATCTGATGTGATAACTCGATGTATTATATACCCCAACCTTTCTGATATTAGTCAGGCTAGGTCAAAGGCAGTAAGTTAATGAGGCAGTATACAATCAACAGATTAGAATATGGGGTTCTAAGGATCTACATATAATTTTCCCCCTTGCAAATGAGCAGAGAGGTCAGTGGAACCTCACTCCCACTAAGAAAGAAGAACCAAGTGGGGCACTTCCTTTGGACCCAGAAGGCCTCCTAACACCCGGGAAGGTTGATGCCAAAACACATTGATATCTCCAACAGGTGTTGACAGGATCATCTCCAGACCTGACACAGAGAGAGACCTGATTTGACCTTTTACCTGCCACCCTGTGAAAGAATACCTCTCCTTTGTGTCAAAGCCACTCATTTGTGATGTTTCCCTTGTAGGAGCCCAAGAAAACTAAGACACATAGAGAAAGATGAACTGTCTAAGGGAAGTACTGTGTAAGACACAGATGTGGATGACCAAATCCCCATTTGAAATGCCAGTTGGTGGTTATGGGCAGCCCCAGCCAAACTGCTTCAGTGGCATGAAGATGTGCTCTGAGATGCGTTTCCCTGTGGGTGATTTGGCTCCTTCCCTATCTCAGGATTGCAACCCACAGCTGGGAGCAAGAAAACCATCTTGCAGAGCACCTCCCCCTGTGACACATTCATGGCCATTGGGATGGGCTTTTGATGCACACCCCCCACACTACCTCTACTGTGGAAAGAAGACAGGACTTTTCCACAATTATATACTCCAACTTATTAAGCAAAATATTTGCCAGCATTTAGTTGAAAGTCAGTAGTTAGATATTCTTCCTGAAGCTCCCAGTTATCTGAGCCTTTTGTGTGTCTCACCATAGAGCTGACGCCCCTGTTGTTAGGATGATGGTTTGCTTCCCTTGAAGCCTGTAGGCGGATTCACATGCTGTTGTTAATGATCTCTAGTGTAACCTGTTTAGCCACATTGGGGAGTCTGGGGTCTGGTCTTGTCACATGGGACCCGGATACCTCCCTTTCCTGTAATGTACCTATAACACAACCCCTTCCTGTGACATATGTCCTTACCTGTAATTAGAGGCCTGGCATAGCTCCAAAGGGTATATAAGGATTGGACATATGAAAGAGGCTCTCTCTCCACCTTCTCTCTCTCTTGTGCCTCTCTCTCTTGCCTCTCGAACCACCTCAGCAGCCAGACGACCTTGGCTCCTCTCCTTCATGTAATCCCTTCCCCCACTTGCAATCTCTCCACATGCATGGTCCCATCGGCAATGGTGAGCATGCGACCACGATGTGATATATGGCTGACTCTTATGATTTCTCTCTGTCTCGTTCTCTCTATAACTTTATTATAATAGTTAATAACTATCGCTGTGCAACTTGCCTATTGAACCCGTGATGTATGTGTCAGAAGCTGGCTTCTTCGGATACTCCACCCCTACCCCTTCTGTCTCTCTCAGACCTTGTGCGACACTAAGATCAAATCTTTGAGTGAAAAAAGAAGTGCAAAGGGCTATGGTAAGGAGAGGGAGAAGTCTTCTTTTAGGTCTGGACAAGCTAAGTAAACCCCAGGAACTTTTTGAATGAGAAAGGATGCAAGAGGCCTATTGGCGTCAGTTTTATCCTGCTCAGTTCTGCTGTCACGTTTCCTTTTTATTGGGATATAACTCACATATCATAAACATCCCCCTTGTAAAGCATGTTTCTGTGGTTTTCATATACTCATAGTTTTATGTTCCCATCACCGCTATGTACCACAGAGCATTTCATCACCCCCAAAAGACCAGATGCCTGGCCAGTCATTCATTCCCTCCTTTCCCCAGAGCCTGGCAACCAGGTAGCTCCTTTTGGGTGCGGTGGGTCTGCTAATTCCAGACATTTGACTTCAGTGGCAGGGTGCAGCAGCTGGGCTTTTGTACCTCGTGCTGCCACATTTGATGGCTGTCTGATCGGGGACATGAAGACCTGTTTGTTCAGGCAGTGAGCTCACCAGAGAAGGTCTGCGGCTGAATGGACATACCTTGTGAATGGATGGTGAACGTCCAACCCCAAAGACTCAATCTGCTGCAGTCGAGTCGATTTCAACTCATAGGCGCCTTGTAGGCTGGGTTTGACTGTCTTTATAAGGGCAGAATAGAATGACCCAATGGGTTTTCAAAAGCAACTGCCACATCCTTCTTCGTGGAGTAACCGGTGCGTTTGAACACCATCACCTTTCAATGAGTAGGTTGGACTTTCACATGCAGCTGTGTACATCCAGGAACCCTGGTGGTGCCATGGTTAATTAATGGGCTACGAATCAGAAAGGTTTCCAGTTCAAATCCACCAGCCGCTCAGCGGGAGAAAGGAAGAACTTTCTACTCCTGTCAAGAGTCACATCTCAGAAACTCAGAGACAGTGTTCTCTGTGGACTCGATGGCAGTACGTTTGGTTTGGGTTTTATATACATCTCAACTCCCAAACCCAAGCTCACTGGGACCAAGTCCATTCTGACTCCTGGGAACCCTATTGGACAGGGGGGGTGCCCACATGGATCTCTGAGACTGGAACTCATTATAGGAGTACAAAGGTCCCCCTTCCCTCCCCAAATGGCTGGTGGGTTTCTAACTGGGAACTTTGTGCTTAGCAGCCCAACACATAGCCACGATGCCACCAGGGCTCAGGTAGGACCCATCTAAAGGTCCCATTCCGACGACTAAAAGGACCTGTCTAAAAGGTTCCCATTTCCATCTCCATCCTTCTCCCACTCTAAGGGGTATGGGAGGGGGTGGGGGAGAGGAGCCAGAGCTTGGCCCCAAGAGATCACCTGAGGTGACAGTCAAAGTCCGGCTTGGTTCCTGAGCAGCACACAGGGTTTGTACTTGGCTGATAATCCACAGGTCTGTATTTTGAACGTCCCCAATGGCAGTCTGTATGCTCCTGTAAAGCATACAGCCCAGAGGACCCACAAAGCAGTTCTGCTTTGTCACACATGGAGTCCCCACAGGTTGGAGTTCCACAGCAGAGTTTCTTTGGCTTGTTGGTTTGAGAAAACTTGATATACATGCGTGGAAGTATGTGCTAGCTTTAGATGGGCCCCTGAGGTCAGAGAAGCCCTCGCTAAGGACCAGGTCATTCTGGGTGTTCCTACTTCGACCCAGCTGGACGCAGGCCTGGGTGAACTGGGTGGCCTTCCTCTCCAGGCCCCGTCCCTCTGAAAACAGCCCAGCAGGAGAGATCATGATTGATCACTGGACTGTGATTCCTAATGGCTAGAGACCAACTCTCCAGCTTCAGGCAGAAAAAAACACCATTTTTAGGTGGGATCCAGATGTCCTGGTGTTGTAGTGGTTATGCGTTAGGCTCCTAACTTCATGGTCATCAGCAGCTCAAAATCACCCAAACCCTGTTTAGTAAGGGGAAAAAGATCTTACCCAATAACCCAGCAACCAATTGTGGCTGGTTCTGTTCCATGAAAGTCATTTCTGCTTGTCTTTAAACAGATTTGCCGGGCCTCTGGCAAGAGCTATTGTAAACACTTCCCATCATTCCGAAGTATTTTTAGCCCCAGCGTTTGCAGTGCTCTGCTCTGGAGAGTTAAGGTCTTTGTGCTGTCATTTGTAAAGAAAACCACCTGCTGCAGCGGGGCTGATCTCAGGGCTCCTGAGGGAACATTGTCAAACCTGCCGAACTGGATGGAGTCTGGCCTGCTGCAGCCCTGGCAGTGTGAGCAGCAGCAGCAGCAGAGAACAGAGCTGTGCCTGGACCGGACTGGGCGTGCTCTTCTGGAGGACAATGTCCACACCACTTCGCTTCGGTTATTGAACAGGCAGGAAGGAAGAAGGCGGTGGCATGAAGGAAGAATCACAAGCAGGGAGGGGTGGGTTTGGACCCCATCCTTCTCCGACCGCCAGGAGAGGCTGTCGCACTCCTGCACGGATTCATTCCAGCTGGCTGATTGCCTGGCACTGTGGTGGGCACCGTGGTAACTCTGGGGGCATGATGGGAGCCATGGACCATTCTCTCTCTCTGGTTCCATGCATTGCTTTCTGGAGGAGGAGGCGTGGGCTGATATAGAAGGCTCTGTCACTCACTCCCCGGGGACATTGGAGCAGGCTGATAGCTTCATCGTGGTCCCAACTTCCTCCCGCCCCTACTTGTGTTTTACATTCCAGGAGACCTGGACCCAGAGATGCCTAATCATTGGCCCCACCTTCTGGGCATACATTCGACCCCCGAAGCTGTTGGACACACAGCCTTAGGCAGGATGGAGAGGACCTGCCCCCCTCGTGTTTCCAAGGCTGCGCGCGCAATATTTAGGGAAGCAAACTGCAACATCTTGCTGCCCTGGAAAGGCTGGTGAGCTCAACCTAAGCAGTGGAACACTTAACCGCTGCACCACCAGGGCTTCTGCCCACAGAGGAAGACATTTCACAAAGACCTGTTGACGGGAAGGGGATTTTAGCTAAAGGGGAGAGATAAAAGAGGTCAAGCAGAGACTAACTTGTGGAGCTCAGCTCTCATTTTCTGAGACAAGCGTTTTATGGCTGCTCGAAGACACTTGGCAATGGAAGGGCTCTTAGAAAATAGCTGCTGCTATGAGTTAAGGGTAAGTGATCCAAACCAGATGGACATCCAATTTCCCGTTAAGCGTTTGACGCTGTTTGCAGAAATGGAAGTGGGGTCAGAGGGTGGGAGGAGGGGCGTGAAGAAGAAGAAGAAGAAGAGTCAGTTTGGCAGAAGGAATTCTCGTTTTCACTCACCCCCGATTGGGGGGAGTGGGGAGAGGCCTGATAGTTCTGGATCCAAGGCATGGCTGGGTTGTGTCCCCGCTAATGAGAAGCAGGTACCGAAAGTATGCTGCGGTGGGCTGGGTCAGAATCCCCACATGGTTTCCTGCTGCCCTTTCCCCTCCCCTGTGCTTGCTGACCTCAACAGATAAGCCTGCATGATAAAGATGTGCACTTTCCATGTAAGTTCTACCCTGCTGTTGTGCACCGCAGGAGGCTTCGAACCAAGCCAACTCCTGACCCTGACCACCCAAGCAATCCTGGTGACTCTCGGGAACAGAGAGACTTCAGATCTCTAGGGAAGCAGACAGCCTCATCTTTCTCCCCGTGGAGTGCTGGGTGGATGTGAACCTCTGACTTTGTGGTTGGCTGCCCTACAAACCAAAATCCAAACTCACTGCCACCAACTCGATGCTGACTCAGCACGGCCCTCTAGGATAGGGTAGAACTGCCCTGTGGGTTTCTGAGACTGTAACTTTTTAGGGGAGTAGAAAGCCCCATCGTTCTCCTGTGGTGTGGCTGGGGTTTTCAGAGCGCACATCACAGCTCCAAGCATGCCCACTAGACTACAAGGGCTCCCTGGCATCCCCGAGGCAACGTGGAGTGCCCCCCAACCAGCCTGCTACTTGTTGGCAAACTTGCACTCCCTCTGCTTCCAACGCTTTGTCTTCTGGGCTTTTCTAAAAGCCCTGTTCCTAGCTCAAAAAAGCATTCCTCACTGTGCCTGTCAGATTTTGGAGGGAGATATAACAGGCTCCTACAAAATGTTAGATGGGAGAGGAAGATACAGACAGCGTGTAATTCTGTTCTCCCACCTATCTTTGAAACCTCCTCATAGTGTATGTTCATTTTCAAAGGAAACATGGGGATTCAATGAGATTATTTCCAGCTAAACGAGGCAGATCCAGCCAGGGCCCTGCAAAGGTCACCCTCCTGAAAGAAAAACAGTCATTTAAGGATGCAGGGACCCGCCGGTGCCTGTGAGGAGAACTAGTATTAATTCAAGAGAGAAGTCAGCTAGTGTGGGAGCTATCAACGGACCCCTGACATCCTCAGCCGCCAGCCCATTGTGTGGCCAGAACAAGGCCCACAGTTGAAGTTGTAGCTCAGCCAAGGAATGAGGTTACCAAGGGCTCTCTGCTGCGGCCTGAGTATTTGAGCTGTGCTGGCCCACTGGGCACCCAGGCCTTGGGAAGGTCTTGTGCTGGGCTGTCGCCATCACAAAAACACACTTCTCTGCTTGGGGCTGAAAGCCAACTGGAAAACTCCAGACCCAACCAGACTCAGAAGAAGAAGGTGTCACCATGTTAGATGATGTTCCTGGTATGCTACTTGTCATCAGAGGTGGGGGTGGGGGTGGGGGGGGTGGGGGAGGGCACACAGGTGTTCAATTTGTCTCTGCATGCCATCCCTCTCTCACCTTGGACTCCTGTCTGTTCTTTTTATTTTTCATTGTCCTTTTTCACCCCAGGTGTATTTCCATTGCTTTATAGTTTATTTTAACTATCCTTAAAAATCCAGCATAGGTATATATATATATATATATATATATATATATATATATATATATATATATACAGTAACTGGACTAATGGTTTCTTGCGGGCATAACAGGGAAGGTCGGGGGCAGTGGGAAGAGGTAATAACACTGAGTGTGAGAAAGAAGAAAATGCTGTCAAACTGACTGTGCTGATGATTGAACAAGTCACCTTGATGTGGCTGAACTATTGGATCGTGCGATGTGTGGACTGTTGTTGTTAGGTGACATTGTGTCCTTTCCGACCCATAAGGAGCCTATACACAACAGAACAAAACACTGCCTGGTCCCGCACCATCCTCACAATGTTTCCCATGCCCAAACCCCTTGTTGAGCCACCATGTCCACCCATCTCATCAAGGGCCCACCGCTTTTTTGCTGCCTCTCCCATTTACCGAGCACCATGTCCTTCTCCAGGGACTGATCTCTCCTGATGACATGTCCAAAGTCTGTAAGACCAATCCTTGCCATCCTTGCCTCTAAGGAGCACTCTGGCCATACTTCCAAGATAAATTTGTCTGTTCTTTTAGCAGTCCTTGGTATGTGGATTACGTGCGAATAAAACTGTTTCAAATTTCATTAGAGATTAAATTAAATAATTTCCCTAATCTCAGTAACGTAGAAAAGTAGGGTTGTAAGTGGATACTCTACATGTGTTAGTCTGGCTGGACTAGAGAAACAAATTCACAGACAATCATATGTGTATAAGAAAGAGCTTTATATACAAGGGCAATTGAATATCGAGAAAACATCCCGGCCCAGTCTAGTCCAGATCAAGTCCATAAGTCTGATATTAGCCCATCTTTCCAATACCAGTCTATAAACTCCTCTTCAGACTCACAAAACACATGCAATGACCCCTAATGCAGGAAGATCACAGGTCAGTGGGTGGAAGGTCTTATGGATCCAGTGGTGGTGTAAGCACCAGCAGAGGTCTCCACTTGGCTCCCCTGGCTCCAGCACTCTGGCTGAATCAGCGAGGTTCCATCAGGCTTGTCATCAGTAATATCTCATAGGGAGTGAGTGAGTGTCCTTCCTCCAGCAAACTATTTCCTTAGTACCTCCAAATGATCTCATCCTGCTGTGACCTAATTGACAGGGTAAACTCCACCCCTTCACTCTTAAGTCTCAAACTAACAACAGATTATGTAACTGCCACAGTACTGTAAGGCTAACAACCAGAGAACTGTACATAAAAAAATGTCCTGGGATTGGTCCATATGTTTCTTACAGGGGAGAGGGTTGGAGATTCTGAAACTGCTTTTATTTTATTTTATTTTTTCCCGGATCACTTCCATTGGTGGGAGTAGGAAGCCCAGCCTTGTTCCTGGAGAGCTGCTGCTGGATTTGAACCACCAACCCTGTGGGCTGCAGTCCTGCACACAACCGCTGCGCTACCGGGGCTCAGCTCTGCAACTGCTTTTAAACAGATGCCCTTGAATCAATTCCCTCTCAGAGTGACCCCACACATGCAAACCTGTAAGTAGTGTTCAGTGTGGCTAATTATTTTGCAAGCAGATCTTCAGGCATTTTTTTCCAAGAACACTCAGGGCAGACTCAAACCTATAACCTTCAAGTTACTAAGTATGTTAAGCATTGACACCGCCCAGGGATTCTATAAGTTTACAAAGGTTGAACAAACGAGTAAATATACAGTAAATGATGAGTCAGGTTTCTTATTGTGGGCCAAAGATGTTTAAAACGAGGCTAGAATAAACTTTATGATACTGCAATGACATCGAATATTGGTGAAATGAACTCCTGGTATTATGAATCTATCAATCAATCAATCAATCAATCAATGAGGATTGTTAGAAGCTATCAAGTTGTTCTGACTTGTAGTCATCCAATGTACAATAGAACGAAACACTGCCTGGGCTCGCACCATTGAAATTGTTCGTATTTTGAGCCCTTGTTTTAGCTGCTGTGTCAGTCTATCTCAGGAGGGTCTTCCTCTTTGCCTCTAACCCTCTGCTTTATCAAGCCTGAGGCCCTTATCCAGAGACTGATCTCTCCTGACGACATGTTTAAAGGGCATGAGATGAAGGCTCAGCATCCCTGTTAAGAAATAAATGTCCACCCATGACCACCAGAGGGCAGTGATGCCCCCCCCAAAAAAAACAAAAAACAAAAGAGATGAAATAAATGTCCCTGTGTGCATATGCATAATTTGCATACTTTCTGTTAAAACAAAAATCATGCTGTCAGTAAAAGAGATTATTGAAGTTTATTTCATATGTAATTTGCCATCCAGGCCAACATTCTAGCCTCATTTTAAACATCTTTTCCCCACAATAAGAAACCTGGCAGGAAAATTCGATGACTGATCTAAGCATCTTATGGAAGTAAATGGTAAAGGTATGGTTCAGAACCCACAATGTTCTGAGAGAATGCCCCACGGCCAAGGCTGGACCCAAACGGATCAGAATGGATGATGAAAGCTCATGCCACTGAAGCCCATTCTGATGTACAGAGACCCCCGAAGACAGCAGTTTCCAAGGCTGTGACTTTCAACCAGCGCCATCAGTGACATCTTTCTCCTAAGTGTTTGAGCCATCCACCTTTGGGTGAGTCTCCTCAACCTAGCTTCGAAGGCACACTCTGGCTTCACAAATCACCAAGACAGATTTGTTTCTTCTTCTGGCAGACGATGCTAACTACAGATTAGTACATTAGGCAGAAGTCCTCCGTTCCTATCAGGGATTGTGACTACAAAGAGGCTTTGATTCTGTCAGAAGATATGGAGCACCTGGGAAAGCCAGAAAGCAGACTCTTTGCTGTGACGGTGGTAGTGGTGGGGAAGTGAAACTGTACATTACAGGTTAGTAAATAAGCACAAGGAAGCTCATGCTTACCTGTGCTTTTAAGATAGTACTACACTTCCGGGCAGGGAAGGTGCGTGACAGATGTTTCCAGGGAGTGAGGGCACCTTTCTTATTTCTGCTTTCGACACATTCACCAAGCTGGGTGCTACACAAGAAGGAGAATTTGATCAATGTTTTTTGTCTTAGTTGCAAAAAGTTGGGTAACATGCTAGGTTTCTGAGGGCTGGAGGAAATATGCTTCTCAAAACTCGCTTGTGGGTGTGCAAATTAATACGAGCAGAGATGATTTGCCAGTATACATCAAAATTTGAAACACATGCATCCTTGCTGTTAAGAATTCTACTCCAGTAACTATTCTATAGACACTCTGGTTCACATGCACAATTAGGTATTTAGAAGCACAGTTATTATGATACTGTTAGTTTAACATGTTAATCAGTGACAGTCTAGTTAAATGAATTACATGTGTCTACACATTGTGGAAGAGTAGGGAGGTATTAAAAAAAAGCCAGAGGCAAAACTTGGTATAAAATCTACTACTATAGAGACCTTTCTGAGTCATCGCGACCCTGTAAGACCGAGTAGAACTGCACTTTGGGGTTTCTAAGACCCTAACTAGCTATGAGAACAGAAAGCCTCATCTTTTTCCCTGGGAACAGCTGGTGGATTCAATCTGCTGACCTGACAGTTAACAGCCCAGCGTGTAACACTATGTTACCATGGCTCATTGGACAACGTAAAAGGATGAACAAGTCTGAAAGATGTCATGTTAAGAGGAAAAAAACAAACAAACTAGCATTCTGGACAGCGAGTAGAATGTGATACCATTTAATGAAAAGGAACATGCACAACAGAATCACAGATAATCACAGTAGCAAGTCTTTCTCATAGGATGTACAGGAATAGGAAGAGGGGCTGCAGTAGCCTTCTTTAGGTGGTGGAAAGGCAGAGGCAAGCGGGACACTGACATTGCCCCTTTATATCTTTAGAACTCTGGTATGTGTCTATGTAACCTGAAAAAAAAAGATACTAGTGGTATGCATAGTTTTTGCCTCTATTAAAGTTAAGGGCAAGAGGAAAATATGACTAAATTTTAACCCACCATGTTTCCTACTCCTGTAAACAGCCATAATCTCAGAAGCCTACAGGGTGTCGCTGTGAGTCAGCAGAGATGTGTGGCTCTGGGGAGGCAGTGCGTTTGGTCTTTGGGTTTTATTGAGGAGCTGGATGGAGCCTGGGTGGCACTGTGGGTTACCCACTGAGCTGCCAACTGCACGGTCTTTGTTTGCACCAGCCGTCCCTCTGGAGAAAGAGGAGACGGTTTCCTCCCCTCCACTTGGTCCAATCCTATAAAGAGTCACAGTTTCACAAACCCTTGGTGGGCTCGCTCGCTTTGAGTCAGAATCAGCTTGATGACAGTGGGTGCGTGTTGTCATTCATTGAGGCATCCTTGTGGCTCAGGAGTTAAGCTGTTAGCCAACAGGTAGGCACTTTGAACCTTCCAGTCACTCTGCGGGAGAAAAGACCCAGTGACCTGCTCTTGAAAGATAACAGCTTTGGGAACCCCACGGGATGGTGGAACTGTCATCTGGGGCCCCTGTGTGTAGGACTCAGCTCAGGAGCAAAGGTGTATTCTGGACCTCGTCCTGAGCTTATTTCTTGAGGGACAGGAAAGGCACTCCATGAAATTCCCGTTGGCACAGCGTACAAGGAAGCAGGCAGTGGCACTACACAGGACGATCCCCAGGGAACAGCACCTCCAGGGAACGAGGGGAGACTTTCAGGAAGAGCAGGACCTTAGAGCACCAGTAGAATGTGCTAGGTCACGGAGAGACAGGTCCCTGGGAGAGTGTCGCAGAGTGTGAGTTGGATGCCAGTCTGAGCAACAGTGACGTTTGCCCCCAGGAAACCCTGCGGCTTTTGCTCCACAGACCAGCATTTTTGTGAGACTGCTCACTGGCCGGACGATCCAATGCCAACAGCCTATCAGGATCCTAAGGAGGGAGTTGGTCTATGTTCCAGAAGGAATATTTATTCTGTGTCAATTCTCACGGCACCAACTGTTTGCTCATGACACAGTTGCCGAAGCTGGGTGGGGGAAGGCAAGTGTCAGTCAGAGCAGCCTCATAAATGATAGAATCCCGCCCACGTGACTCAGAACATATGAGTCAGTTCTAGAATGTTCCTGTTCCTTCTCCCGGCTATTCTGGCCTGTGTCTGGCACTCAAGTTCTGGTCACACTTTGACTAACCACTCACTTCCATTGCTTCCCTCAGGCTGTCTCCCCACCTCACAGCTCTCTAAACTTGGTTCTCTGTGTCAATTGGCTGGAGCTCCTCCTCCCCTGCCGTGGATGCCCCGCTCCGTGCCAAATCCTACGCACCTCGAAACATCCCACCTGACTCTTGCCTACCTTCTCCTTCTCCGTGGTCACGTGCAATCAGGTCAATTCTGGTTCACAGCGACCTCACACGACCGAGTACAACTGGCCCATGGAGTTTCCAGGGCTGTCATCTCTATGGGAGCAGAGGGCCAGGCCTGTCCCCGTCAGAGCCATTGGTAAGTTCACATTGCCTGCTTTGCAATTAGTACCCCAGCGCTTAACCATGGTGACACCAGGCCTCCTTTTTTCTTTCCCCGGATCTCCAATTCATACCCCATGATATTTGTTCGTTTGATTCTTAATTAGGTCCTTGTCTCATTACATGATGTAGTTTTCTTTCTTAGCAAATGATGAACTCTTTGAGGTCCGAGTTAAGTATCAGCCTCTGAGATGTCTTCCTCAGCACCTGTTGGGCTCTCACTGAGTTCTTATGAAATCAAAGAGAGGTGATTTATTATCCTCTTTCTGATCATTGAAAGAGCAGAGTCAGTTATTCTTCCTAAAGCCACTGAGACTTTTAGACATGGATCTTAGGTACTTCTTCAAGAGACATAAAGAGAAACACTTGTTTGTTTCTTATTTGGGATGGGTCGCTTGTTGGAATCCTGACAGACCAGGCTGCTGAGGAAATGGTTTGGCACTGAGCTTACCAATGCATGGAGTGGAGGAACACTGGACTTTGTAGATGCATTTCACAGGCAAAGAAGGCCACCAACATCCACAGTCATCAATGCTGTCTTGACCTGCCAACCTCTACCGTCACCACACTGAGACCAGTGTCTCTCTCCTCCCTTCCCCACACCCTCCAGGCTGGTTTTCTGAGATCCTATTTTTGCCTGTGCCTTTGTGTCCCTTTGTGTGTGCCTCTCCTTCCTCCTGGGGAATGGAGTTCTTTAAGCTTCTGTCATTGACTTCCCATGATTTTTGTTTTACTGCACTGGAGGCCAGCACACCACATCGCACAGTCTATCTGTGCCCCAAATTTAGGGCACACAGTTCATTTCCCAACCATGTGGGGAACTCTCCAAGGACAAACCAGGCACTCAGTGACCCATCCGTCTCGCTGTGGAGTCAGGCTTGGTACAGGTTCCCCTTCGCATCAGATTTCGCACCACAGTGGCTCTCCTGCCAGGGAAATCCTTCCACCCACACCCAAGTTAAAATGCAATCTCTTTATGGCCCCGCCCCCACACCTCCCCATGCCAGCTCTTCTCATTGAGGAGGAAGTGAGAGCATTTGTACTATGAGGTAACTGGGCCATTCCTATCTGGTTTCCAGGTCCACATTCAGTCCTGTGTAGAAAACAAACTCCTTCCGGTTCTAACAGTTTCCTGTTAGCATCTTTGCCTTTCTCTGACAGAAAGTGCAGTACGAGGCATCTATTTTATATCACTTTGTATTGTATACAGTTTGGGGTCAGAGGAACTTCTGTAATCCCTTTCATATTAATCTCCTCACACTAGGGCTCTGATTCTCAAACCTGGCTGCACCTTATAATTACCTGCAAGCTTTTAAAGTCCCCAGCACCTTTCCTTAGTCCTAGACCAGTGAAATCGGGGTTGCTGAATAATGAACTCAGAAATTGGTGTCTTGTTTTATTCTTTTTTTTTTTTTAAGACCCCTGAGTAGTTTGAAATGGTGGCTGGGATTAAGAACCAGTCCCTTGGAGTAACTGAGCTAGTTTAGGCGCTTCTGAGGTGCAAGAAACAGAAACCTCTCGCTCAGCAGCTTAAACAGAAAGAAATGTATGACCTCATTTAAAACAAAGCATCCTATCACTTGTCTGTCAGTTTGTCATATTGGGGTGACGTGGGTGTTGCTTTCATGCTGAAAGCCATGCTACCGGTACTTAAACTACAAGCAATGTCACCCACGGTGGATGGATTTCGGTGGAGCACGCAGACGAGGGAAGATTAGGAGGGAGGAGGAGGAAATTGCTTCCAAGGGATTAGCCACTGAAAACCTTATGAATGGCAGCGGAACATTGTCTGATGTAGCGCCAGACGATGAGTGCCTCTGGTTGAAAGGCTCTCAAATATCCGCGGGGAAGACGCAGTTATGTCTGACTCAAGCCACGGCATACAGTTTCTATGTGAAAGTTGAACCATGACTCGGGAAGGCCACAGAAGAATTGATCCATTTTCATTATGATGTTAGAGAAGAGGTGAAAAATATCAGAACAACCCAATCCATCTTGGACAAAGTATAGCCACAATGCTCCTTCGAGTGTGTGGGTATGTTTTCAGGAAAGACCAGCTCCTGGCGAAGAAGGTCACGGTGGGTGACAGAGAGGGTCAGTGAAAACGAGAAACCCCTCAATGAGATCACAGCGGCTGCCACAATGGGCCCAGACATAGCAACAGGGATGAGGACAGTGCAGGCCAGGGAGTGTTTTCTTTTGTGTGTCTAGGCTTGCCCCAAGTCAGTCCTGAACTGAAGACATCTAACAACAAAAACAACATCATAGCAAAAGACCGCATCATGGGACGACATCGAGAATTCATCTCCATATGGAGATGTTAGCAGCTCATCAGCCTTCTTCTCAAGTTATTTCCAGGCAGCTTCTGACATCACAGCTTCACACAGCAAGATCCGGAGGCAGGAAAGGCACTCTTCTCTTGGTATCTATTTTAACAGGGAGAGGAAAAAATCACTTGGAGACACTCAGGAAACACTCACATGCCATTGACCAGATTACTTCTCATGCTGACCCATCAGCCAACTATTGCGGGAGAATGGGGGCTCTATGACTGGTTAGGATCATTCGTGAGCCAGCCCTGGGCCAGGACAGAAAGCTGCATGCCCAGGTGAACACCACCACTGCCAACAGCAAAAGGCTCTGAAAACAAAAGGCAATGAGAAAACAGCCTCTGGGACATGACCAACAGAGTCTGGCATTGTATCAGTCATCCCAGGTTGGCCCTCTCCTTTATAGGAGTCACATTTCTATACTTGTCACCTGGCCTGATCTCTTTCCAGTGACATCATTAGATTCTCTGGAATTCATTTATGCTTTTTATTCCCATGGCCTTCAGGAATTAAATCTGGTTCTTCCAGGATTTGGGGCTGTTCAACAAGTTCAGTTGGAGGTTGCGGCCCACCCAGAGGTGGGCCTCAGAAGAAAGGCCTGGTGATCCAAATCTGAATAACCACTCATTCAAAATCCTATGCACAGAAGAAGTTAGATTGTGCCCAGCTAACAATGTGGAACAAAATTAAAATTCATGTTTTTAAAAAGACCAGGTTTTCTGGTCAGATAGAGATCCATGAAACTTTGGTCATTAGTCACCTTCAGGTCTGGAAGGACTTGATTTTCCACCAAACCATAGACATATCTATAAAGAGGAAGAGTAACACTAGGAAGGCAGACAAAACTGAAAATAATTATTTGATATCAAATGGACAGCACTTACATAAGAAGAAGGGTCAGAAGGGTTAAAAAAAGAGTAAGGTTCAATCATCAGTAACTTAAGACTACTGTATATTTGCCACCTTGATATTAGCGTTTAAAGACCCCTTGGTTCTGCTGAGTGAATGAGTGGGATTGAACTTTATGCCGTGTCAACCCTTCATTGTGTTCTTAAACAGGATTCAGTCTCTTAAGTTTTTAAATATATGTAAGAGAGCAGTCATGTATTTTAATCTAAAAAACTTTCCTATATATGAATATCCTCCTTATTTCAATAGTATTTTAAATCCTATACAATTAGCTAGTTTAGAATTACCAAAGGCCCCATGAGGTAATTTATCATAAGCATTAAAAAGCTGTTAATGCTGCCACTAAAGTGATTATATATATATATATATATATATATATACACGTATATATACTTTAAGTATATGACTGAATTTTGTGCCTTCATTTAATTGTCAGCACTTACCTAAGAACAATCAGTTTTTATAATGATAAATAGATAGCCTTTAGAAACTAAGGATCTGGAATGATTTCTTGAACACTGTCTATATAGACCCTCTACAATAAAGACAGGAGAGACCCAATGAAGCAGACTGCGAGAGGAAGGCTTGTTGTGTCACCATGGCCCATGAACACATGTGGGATTAAGCGAAGGGCGGAGAGATAAATGGTTCTGGCCGCCTTGCCCTTTTTTGCCCCTTGCTCTGTGAACCAGTGTGCGGCTGCCTTAGCTTGTTCTGTGCCCCCATTTGCAAGCTACTCTACCTGCGGGATGCCTAACCCCTGCTCTGTGTCACGGTAATTCGAGGTTCCTTCAAGCCCTGCTTTGCTGTGCTGCTGGAACATATGCCTCTTGAGCTGGGGATTGTGGGACCCTGTCATCTGGCTGACTGCTGATGACCTGCCTTACTGTTTGCTGCCTGTGGGCAAACAGCCTGAATGACAGAGGATTGCCTGACAGCTCTCAAGACTTGGATGTGCGTTGCACTAAGCCATTTGTACTGCTTAGAGATTAGTTGTTTATTTTTTATGTTATCTATCTAAATATCTCTATCTAGCTTCTCTCGAGAAACAAAAGTGGGACACGTAATGTTAGTGTCTTGCTTTTGTTTCCCTAGAGAACCCTATCTAATATACAGATATAAATGATAAGCCTGGAACCCTGAGCTGCAGAGGAAAGGATAGAGAAAAAGATTAAATACCAGGAGAAGCAGAATAAAAGTGGTGAGCACTGGGGAAGAACAGTGCATTGTGGGCTAGACGGGTTTGTGGTGGCCATCCTGAGTTCTTGCAAGCAGCATTCCATGCAAACAGTGACCCGGCACACCAGGAGCTAGCTTCAGGAAAGATGGGCCCATTCTTTTTCTTCATTTTCTCCACACTCTCTCTGGCTAAGTGTAGCCATCCTGACCCTCACCCACTCGGTGGCTGGTGACAACCCCCTCCCCACCCCTACCTAGTCCTTGCTCCAATCGAGGTCTGAGCCCTCCCCTCCTGGGCCAGGCACCATGGGTACTACCCCAGCATCTGACGCTGTAAGAATCCCCCAGCCTTGGACTGACAGGGCATGTAGTACCGGGTCCCTGGCCAACACTGGACAGCTGGGAACTCCTTCTATAGCCAAACCACCCTGTCTTGACATGGGCGCTTCCCAAACAAAGACCTGACCTGGACAGCAAACGCAGCCAACACAAACGACTTATGGATCAGGTGTCCTGACCCCAGGCGACACAGAAGCAGGCGGAACTCCATCCCTGACGGATGTCCCACCCCTTCTCACCATGGCCCATGAGCTCCTTAGCTGGCAGAGGACTGTCCTACACTGCTTGCCCTATGCTCCTTTACTTGTCTTAGTTTTTCTTTCCTGGACCTTGTTTTTTAAAATCCTTTTTTGCTCTGCTTCAATGTCCCCCCTTGGCTTCTCTTCTCTCCTATCCCTTCACTTCATTCTCTTTTCCTTAGTATTTTTCTCTTGTATGCTTTTTCTCTTTATCTTCTCCTTTCCCCAACCTCTAGTTTCACTCGTTGCATATGTATTCCATCCTCTTTTATTTTCCCATGCTCTTACCTTTCTTTCCCTTTTAATTATCCGATTTTGTTACCTTGCTATTGTTTGCTTGTCCCTCCTCCCCGTTTTTCTCATTGCAGTAAAAAAAATTGGAGGGGTTGATATTTGTTTTTATTTCTCTTTTTTTCTTTCTGTTTCTTGTCTCACCCCGGGGGAGACAGCTTCTGTGCCTCCATGCCCACACTCATCACTCCTGTAGTCACACCTACCGGACAAGGGCCATTACTCACGCCTACACCACCACATCAACAGGGAGTCCAGAGCACCAGCCAAACTTGCCCTCCACTGCTGAGTCGATATTGAACAGCGAGCTGTGTGCATATTCACATTCTGTATTAGACCCACCAAGAGACAGATTCAAGAGAAGGTCTATTTTGTATTTAATTGATGAGTTCATTGACAGTCTCGTTCCAGATGTTCTTCTTTTAAAAAGATATGTTTGATGCTCTTTACTTTTGAATGAATGATTTCTTACAGGTGAAATAGTACCAAAAGTTTGCCTTACCTTTACTAAAGACCCTTTTGTATGTCCACTTACTTCAAAAATTATAGTTAGTAAGTTTCTGCCGACTACTTTGCAGTTGAACTCTTTTGCAACTTATAAATGAGTTGGATTCTTAGTGCTAACCTTATTTGAAGAAAAATCTTTCTTTTTCAAGAAAAAAAATAAATGTGAAGAGCAGAACAACATGGTATCTCAGAGAGAACTGACAAGTTCAGTTCCCATGAAGAAGCAAGTAGACAGGTCCCAGCATATGATCAAGATACAGAGTCAGAAGACCCGTCCAAGGAAGAAAAGTGATGACTTAGCACTGACATTTAGGTTCCTCAAAGATTGAGGGCTAGATGAATGAAAGCAAGGCATCTACAGGACAAAGGTTAGAGAAATACATGAAGTAAGTATAAGAACGAACAGACAAACACAAAAAATTAGAAATCAGACAAAAAAAACAAACAAATCCATATGATTGCTACCAAGATGTCAGAAATTGATGAATTGAACAAGCACAGGAGTGGAATGTATCAGTAGAAGAAGGCTGCAGTCCTAAGCTTACACATAGGCCTCTCAATAGAAGCTAGAAGAACTTAACAGAACAAAAAATTCAAAGAAAGACTAAGGATTATGTAGCAGGACTACGAATTACGTAGGGTACCATCAAGAGGAATGACTCATAGGTGGTCAGAATTCCAGAACAGGAGTAGACAACAAAAAGCACAGGAGAGATGGAAGCATGTCCCCTCCTCTCACAAACGATAAGAAGAAGTACGTGTGGAAGCTGAGTGAAGGGCAATGAGAGAGGAGCATCAAAGAAGAGGCCACAGTCAGGTCTCCAGGGATTGAGTCTGTGGACTGTGACCTGTGTCCAAGGACACACAGACGGATGTGACGAATTACGAGTGAGAAATTCCCCGAGATTCCAATGAGTGTTTCAAGTCTATTGGTCATTGCTAATTTCAGTCCAAGAGCATTCTGTCATTATCCAGTGATTTTGGTTCAAACGAGCCAAAACAGGATTCTGCCTGGAAATCAGAGTTGGAGACTGCTTTATTTTGAAATCACAATTTCATCACACTTATTATAGGCTCACTCTGAAAATTAATTTCTAAATATATATTCTTTTTAAAGATTGAAAAAGAGAAGCTGAATGAAAATCCAACAGAAAAAAAAAACTCTCAAAGAAAATTGCCATGACATATTGTCATTAATGTTTCCAAAACCAAAGACCAGGAAATTGATGGAATTTATTAGTCAAAATTCAGAAAAACAGAATGGACACAAGAACACGGGTCACCCAGTCTGCCACTCTCAAAAATAAGCTGCTTGCATTTATTCCAAATAGTCTCATTTAATCTCAACTGTCTCTGCAAATTCTTTAAGATTTTTCTTTTCTTTTAAAAATCATTTTATTGGAGGCTCGTACAACTCATCTCAGTCCATACATCCACCCATTGTGTGTCAAGCACATTTGTACATTTGTTGCCATCATCTTTCTCAAGATGCTTGCTTTCTACTTGAGCCCTTGGTATCAGCTCCTCATTTTCCCCCTCCCTCCCTGATTCCCCCCTTCCTCATGAAACCTTGATAATTTTAAAATAATAATTATTTTGACATATTTTACATGACTGATGTCTCCCGTCATCCACTTTTCTATTGTCCATCCCCCAGGAAGGGGGTTATATGTAGATTCTTGTAATCAGTTGCCCCTTTCTACTGCACCTTCCCTCCACCCTCCGGTATCCACTCTCACCACTGGTCCTGAAGGATTCATCTGTCCTGGATTCCCCATGTTTTCAGTTCCTATCTGTACCAGTGTACATCCTCTAGTGTAGGCAGATTTGTAAGGTAGACTTGGGATCCTGATGGGGGCTGGGCTGGGGGTAGGGAGAAAGCATTGAGAACTAGAGGAAAGTTGTATGTTTCATGATTGCTACACTGTATCCTGACTGACTCGACTCCTCCCCAGACCCTTCTGTAAGGGGATGTCCAGTGCCCTACAGATGGACTTTGAGTCCCCAATCTGCACTTCCCCTCATTTATAATGATTTCACTTTTTTTGTTCTTTGATGTCTGATACCTGATTCATTCAACATCAATGCCTGAGCTTAACAAATGAGTTCCCAGGAGACAAACTGTGGCATCCCCTCCTGAAATCATGGTTTTTATTGACACAAGAGACATCCTAGCAGGAATTCTCGCCACCCACCACGCCACCACCCCAGTCGGGCACTCTAGTCGGGCACGTGTTGCCCAGCCATGAAGAGCTGCGGCCGTCACCCCACCAAGAGCAAAGGCCAGGACGGCTGGAGCTCCCCAGTCAGCGCTGAGTCTTGGTTTACTTGGTTTACTGCGGGGCCTCCAGCCTGCTCAGACCCTCTCTAAAGTGCAATGCAAAAGGGACATCACATATATGAAGTGTTTGTTTGGAGACTGCTTTTATTTTTCCCTTGTAGTTATTGAATCTGCATGCATGGAATTTTAAACCACTGCCACACATATACCCTCATCGGGCATTTAAAGGATAGGTTTTGTTAACACAGCAAGCAGACACTGTTCTCCGCTTCCTTTTGCCAGATTTGTGGGGTTTTTTTCCCTGTCATTTTTTCAAGTGAAATGAAATTATTTAGTTAGAGCAAAAAAAAAAAAAAAAAAAGGGAGGGGTGCCCATCAACATGGTGGTCTACAAGTTATCTAGCTTAGGCACAAAGACAATAAGAAACTAAAAATCAAAGGAGAAGATATATTAAGCATAGGGTGATCCAAAGAGCATGAAGGACAATATTAATTTCTGATAGAATAGACATTAAGACAAAACTCAGCACAAGAAATAAAGAAAAGTATAATGTTTGAAAGGTCAGTTGCACAAGAGGACATCTATATATATATGTATATATATACACATATATATAACTCTAAAGTACAGTAAGAAGCCTAAAAATACATTATTCCAATGCTTACAGAATTTAAAAGAGGAATAGACAACCGTACAATTATGGTCAGAGAGTTTAATATACCACTTTCAATGAAAGATAGAACAACTATAAAGAAATGTATTTAATACACAGAAGAACTAAACAACACAATAAACCAACCCGATCTCATGACATAAACAAAGCAAGTCCACCAACAAGAGCACAACACACATTCTTTTCAAGTACACCTGAAAAAGTTCTCCAGAATAGACCATGTGTTAGGCCACAAAGCAATTCTCAATAAATTTTAAAGCATTGAGACATTACAAAGCATTTTTTGATAGCAGTCATATAAAATTAGAAATAAAAAATATCCAAGGAGCAAGGGGAGAAAAATCAAATCCATGAAAATTGAATTGCATACTGATCAAAAACTACTTAGAAAATGAAGGGAAAAATTTAAAAATTTAATTCCTTGAATCAACTAAGAATTAAAGCACACAGTCCTCAAGCTTTCTAACATAGCTAAAGGTGTGCTCAGAGGGCAATTTATAGCAATAAACGCACACTTCCAAAAGGAAGAACCCAAATCAACATCTTAACATCTTAACATCTCCAATAAGAGCAGCAAAATATGCCTAGAAGAAATCAAGTAATAAATTAAACATAAAACTGAGAAACAACGGGAAAAAATCAACACAAGGCAAGAAGTTAATTCTTTGAAAGCATTAACGGGATCAACAAATCATTGACAGATTAGTCATTTTCAAAAAGACAAATATTGTAGGAGACCACTATATAAAAGATCAAGAAATGGTCTTCATATGAAAAGAAATATTCTTTTATGGTTATCAGTAGTTTTAGCCAGAGGCTAGAAGGTAAACAAATGTTTACTTGGGTCAAGTGGAAGGCAATATATAGTAAGAGGGTTGAAAGCAAATAATGATGGTGGCCTAGAAGACCCTCTGAGGAGTGCAAGAGTTAAAGGCAGCAGAAGTATATATGTATATACACAGTCAAAAGTCAATACTTGTATGCACAGTCCTTCAACAATTGGGATCTACAAGCAGATGCCTGGGTAGCCATGCAGGCTGAAAGAATGTGGGAGGAGAGAGGGGCTAAAAAAAACAAAAGAAAAGGAAACCTTGTGGAAAATATCATCCTGCTCTGACATACATGGGACTGCCAAGAGTCTGAATCAGCTCGGAGGTGACAGGTTTTTATGTAGGATTAAGAGCAAAACTAATGACAGTGCTCCTGAAAGACGCAACTCCCAAAGTGGGGGGAAATGAAAAATGGATGGGAAATAGTTGCTAGAAGAACATTGATAGCACTTTTATTTCAAGGAGCACATTAAACAGCAACCTCGTGTGTCAGCATCGCACACTCAGGAAAGTTACAAATGTGGTACCTGCTCATTTGGTTGTCAAATTCATTTTGTATTTCCTCTTAACTGACTTTTCTCGGCCTTGGATGTACACTCACTTATCTGAAATACTTTTCAAAAAATGCTGATGCTTTGGGCAGCCCCCCTTCCCAAAATTCTGATTTCATTTTTCTGAGTTGAAACTTGGGCATAAATATATGTATATGAGGAGGCTTCAATAAGCCTGTGTTAAAAACCCACTGTCTTTTCATTCCATTGAGATCATTCACCCACCTGCTTAGGCCTGTGTAATGCTGTAAGTTCCATAACTCACCCAATGAGGCTATCCTGATGGTATGTGACGCTGTCACAGGCTGTTGGAATAGCTATACCTCAAGTATTGACCATAATTAACTGCTACCTTCCTTCTTGGTAGCCTGTCTCTGTTGAGTCTTTTCTTCCTAGGAAAGGATCCCACCACAGTGAGTATAGGTCCTTTGACAGCATTAACAGAATCAACAAATCCCTGGTAAATTAGTCAGTCACAAAAGGACCAATACTGTGTTTGTTTTCCGAATATACGCAGAAAGTTCCATCCTTCAGATCACTCTGGAATGAAAGTATTTTGCTCAAGGAGCCAAAAGAGGTCCAGAAAGATGTTCCCAGACCAATTCGAAACATGTACAAGAGAAAAACAAACAAACAAACAAACAAACAAGCAAAACATGTACAAGGGAGCAAACTTACAAACCATTTCCTGGTCAAGACTCATCACCCGACTTTAATGAGTATTTATGACCAAGTGTCTGTTTACATATTCACAATCTTCTTGATGCGCTTCCTGGTGTAAAACTTCAAATAACTTTTTCAGGATCTTACCCTGGTGATCCTCACCCAACTTGCTCTTTGCTTAATCAAAGTAAAGCACTCCTTCCTCATCACGTTCGTCCAGCTGTTTCTCAGCTACCCCTAGCAAGTCTTGGGTTAGTAACACCATCTACCCATAAACTACACACACACATACACACACTCTTATATATGATCTTTATTTTTTCCAACTTCCAAAGTGATTCCAACGTGCAGCTGGGTTGAGAAACACTACCTTTTTATTTCTGTTTGAAAAATCAAACTTTCAGAACAAGGAAGCCTGGATCTGACCCCTCATGATCCCGATTTATGTGATTTGCTGTCGTAACGAGTCACTGATGATTGTCATGTTCTTCCAGGTGAGTCAACTGTCCATCCAGGGTTAAGAAGAAGTCATGGAGACGCTGCTCAGCTCCCAGGCACAAGAGGTGTCACGTGGAAAGCAGAGAGTAGGGGAGGATGGCCTCACATTCCTGAAAAATCTCACTTATCAACCTCACCGCCAACAATCACAGTTTCATGGGTTCAGATTAGTGCTGTTCAAAATGTAAAATTCCTGGTGGTGGTCTGAAAATGTACAATCTGACTTGTCTTCCGTAGATTCCGTTCATTATGATGCCTTTTGTGCCAGTATTTAGTCAAGCTCAATTACCCTCACGGTGGGAGCTCTGGCTGAGGAAAAAGGGAGTTGTGGAGATGACCAAAACACAACAAAAAGTTCCCCTGATGACACAGCTATTAAAGGACTTTGTCAAAAGGCCAGTAGAAGATTCCGTGCACTAAATCAACAGCAATGAAGGACCCAAAAACTCGTGAACAAAAAGGACTCAGGACAGAAAAGTAGGCAGAACAAAGAAATCACCGGTCACTCCACGCCCCACCCCCCACAAGGCACAGCAAAATAAAAACAGTAAATTCATACCTCTCAATTGTCTTCTAAGAAAACCACCAAACTCCCCTGCATTGAGTTGATGCCAATTCATAGTGAGCCTGTAGCACGTGTTCTTGTGAGGTTCTGAAATTGTACTTTTTGTGGCAGTAGAAAGGCCTCTCCCTCCTGGCTCTCTCTCAGACAAAGATGAGACTATCAGCTCCTGGACAGATTTCCACCCTCTGAAACCCTATATAGGATACCTATGACTCAGAAGTATAGAGCTGAGAGAAACAAGAGCCAACCACGTCCAAGTTCATCCTTAGTTAGAAAGAGGCAAACCATGTGAGTGCTCTCTAAGAGTAAGAGAGCCCTATTCACAAAAGCAGAAGAAGATGTCACCAACTCACGTCTCAGCAATGGATGGATGGACAAACGAACTCTGGTGCCTGAGCACAGGGAAAGCTATTTAAATTTAAGCAATAACGCTGAGTCCGCAAAACATCTCATAAACTGAATGAACCTGAAGGACATTGATTATATTGTCCCCAATCACAGAAAGAAGCATTTTTAGATGGTCACCGGGAATGGGGAGAGGAGGGAGGGAAATCACTAGCTAGATAGTAGACAGGATGACAAAAAGGAGATCTTCATGTGAAGAACAAAGCAAAGAAAAGGGTGGCGATGGAACCCCCAGCCTCTCCAGGGTTGAGTGAAAGGCCAGTCTGCTTCCTTCCAAATTCAGGACAACAGCTTTCATGGAAAAGCACTCTCAGTTCACTCTGGAAATCTTGTCTCTTCTAGTATCAGTTCCTTGGAGAGTTCCCCCTTTTATATTGGCATGTTTGTCTAGTCTGTTCATTGATAACTGAAATAATTAGGGTTCGGACAGCCTTCATAGACAGGGCTGATAGGGCATCATTAGTGTAACAAAGAAAATCCGGTTCCCAAATAGGGTTCCACCCACAGATAGAAGGGTTAGGATTGTAGCAGACACACCTCAGGCTTTCCCTGATGTTCTCCTTTCACAGACACGGCTTTCAAGTGATCTATCGTCCCAGCCGCTACCTTTTCACCTTTCACCTTTTGCAGCTCTCTGCAACCTGGCATCTGCTCTCACCAACACGGCCCATGTTAGGCCACCAAACACAGTTATCCTTCCATATCCAGCTTGATTCTCATAGTGATTTCCTCCTAAACTCCCTACCTTTCCTCTCCCCCCCCCGGTTCTCCTACTTCTTTCACCACTCCACCACCTTCCTCAGGCACAGGCTCTTCTTGGTCCCCCTTAGTGTTCAAGCTCCCCGTGGCTCAGATCAAGGCACCTTCCTTTTCCTGCCTTGGTGAGAGACCACTCACTGCCAGTGCTTATTGAATGAATTATTCAACAACAGAGGAAAAGACAAAGAAATGTTGTGTCTGGGAGATGTTCTCATGGCAGTATCCACAAATCTAGTTTATTTTTTCATGGTTACCTGGTCTTCAGTTTTACTAAGAAACTGTCATTTATTTAACCATTTTCCCATCTGAGGACATTTTAGTTCATCTTCTCCAATTTTTTTTTTTTACGTACTGCTCTCCTCAGTGTTGCAGGGGGACATTGATGGTTCATTCCTACAGCAGGGTGGCTGGACCAAAGGATGTGTCTCTTTTTGATGTGTTTCTTTTTAATTTTCTAATATTAACCCTAACCCTAACCCTAATCCTAACTCTAACCCTAACCCTAACCCTAACCCTAACCCTTACCCGTACCCTTAACCCCTTTTTAATGTTTGTACAACTTTCCAAATTACTCTTTAAAAATGTGTTCAAGGGGCTGAGCCCTGGTGGTGTAGTGGTTGTGCGCGGGACTGTGACCCACTGGGATGGAGGTTCGATTCCAGCTCCACGGAGCAAAGGCTGGGCCTCCTACTCCCACCACCTGAGGGCAGTGATACCCCCCCCTCAAAAAAAATGTGTTCAAAGTAGTTTCTCACAACA
>PVJH01013684.1:0-11552 GCA_004026705.1 Nesogale talazaci
TTTATGACATGTATTTGAAATGCCAATTAAACCCTTTTAAAAAGCCAATGATCATTCAAAACATAAGAAATTAAAGATCAACGTGGGTGACAGAGGAGAGTCTAAAGCCTATACTTAATCATACATGAGTCAAGGCAAGGAGAAAAAATGAAGTCATAGAGTTGGACAGAAAACATCAAAAGGCACCTGAGAAGACAAAGTAAAATATTATAATGGAATTTGCAAAGCCCTAGAATTGAAAACAGAAAGGAAGAACACACATAGCATATCTTTAACCAAAAGACTTCAGGAACAACTAAAACCTTGTTTTGAAGTTTTGTAAGCTACAAAAGCAAATGTTGAATTATGCATGAAACATCAAAAGGTAAGGGAAAGAAAATACGCAGAGTTATTGTACCAAAAGTAACTTGTCAACATTCCAAATATCTTGCTCAATGTATGACCAAGAACTAATGATATTAAGGAAAAAGTTCAGTACAGAATTTATAGAAAATACCAATGGAAATGTTTCGATAAACTGATGATGCACTGGAAGGACATATATATCTGTGCCAGGATATTTGGAAGACAACAACTGGAAAAACTTACTGGAAGAGACCCATATTTGTACATATTACAGAGAAGGTGACCCAGTAGAATGCTCAATATACAGGACAATATCACTGATAGTACATGTAAGTTAAATATACCACAATGTACCATTCAATGTATCATTGAATCTTTTTGAAGAAATTGATAACTTGGAGCATACATTGATGTGCACATTTTAAAAATTAAGAACAATACAGTTAGAGAATTGTGAGTTTTCAAACAAGCTTTATCAAACAATGAAAGAACACATGAGAATATGATTTAAAACCCTAGTGTATTGATTTATGGAAAACATTATTGGATTAGTACAAATGCACCATTTATCAAATATTTAACATATAATAAGCATATTCACAAAATGTGTATTAGTAAGAATAATTTATTGAATTTAAGTAAAATTTTTTTACAAATGATTAAGCACTGTATATTTATATACTGCCTTGTTTGTCAAGTAGCAAAATGTGTCAAAATTTTAATTTTATCTAAATGTCAAAGTTAAAGAACAGGTGATATATTACTATTTTAAGTAAGATAAAGGAGCATTAAAACCCACAGAAGGAACAAGATTTTAGGGGAACTTAGAATATCTCAAAAACATTCTGCCAAGAGCACTCTTGATTTCCTTGTTCCGCAGGCTGAAGACAATTAGATTCACTAAGGCAGGCACTATGGAGTAGAACACAAATGTGAGAAAGCTTAGAGCATCTGAGCCATTTGAGGTGGGGCCCAAAGAACCAAATATTGCAGAGACTAGGAACAAAATAATTGTAGCTAGCTGTGGGGAGCAGGTAGACAAGGCTCTGTTTCAGGCTTCCATAGATTTCATCCTGAACGCAGTAGAAAATATGTTCACATAGCAGCTGAGTAAGGAAAGAAAACAGATTAACACAAATCCAGAACTGACTACAAGAACTACTGTTTCAGAAAACAGCACAGTCTGGGATGAAAGGGTTATTATTTGTGGAATGACACAGAAAAATTTGTGAAGACATTTGATTTTGTGAAGGGAAGCCTGAAAATGATACCTGTATGAATTGCTGAATACACCAGTCCACTGACCCAGGAGCCCCCCAAGATCTGTGTGCACGCCCATGGGATCATTATGTGCTGTTAATGCAGAGGGTGATAAATGGCCACATAACGGTCATAGGACATGACCACAAGGAAAAAAACTCTGTGACTGCAAATAAGATAAACAGGAACACTTGAGCCACACATTCTCTGAGAGAAATCAATTTCTTGTCCATCAGAGAATTTAAGAATGATTTGGAAACAGTTACTGAAATACAGCAAAAATCTAGCAAGGATAAGTTGGCTATAAAGAAATACATTGGGAAATTAAGGTGCATGTCTGTTTTGATGACAGTGACAGTGAGAAGATTTCCAGCCATGGATCCCAGATAAATCACTAGAAACGGCACACCTTGCAGAACTTGGAGCTCCCAAGAGCTTGTGATGTCCATGAGCAGGAATTCTGTAAATACGGTAAAGTTACCCATCTCTCCTAACACACTCTTCTCTCCCTGGAATGAAATGATAAAATTATGGAACCTACCAAAAAGGATACTGGGGCAGTCATGTGCTTATGTTAATTTTATGATTGAAATGTAAGGGCGGAGTCTAGCCTGTTAATCTGGAGATAGCCATTGAGTAGCCGATGAGGCCTCTATGTGGGCATGGCTTTCTCCTGAGATTTCTGGGAAATCTCACGATATTTCCCTGGTGAAGATGAGAAGCTATCTTCCCCAGTAGTTGGCAGTTAGTCTCAGAGGCGATGAGTCACGGAAAAGACAAGATGGCAGCATCTGAGAAGCTGGAGGAGCCGACGGAGAGACCACATGGCTTTGCCCTGATGGAGCCAGACCTCTGAAGCTGGAGCGGCATGCTGTTGATGGACCCTGAGCCCTGGAAATGAGGATCCATGGGTAGACCCCTGCCACCTACAGAATTCTGCACCCACTGACCTGTCACTTTGTGAGTCGGAAGGAGACTTTGTAGACTGATTTCGGGCATAGGGGTTAATATTGGACTTATGACTTTGTACTGGACTGGATTGGGATGCTTTCTTAGTGTCACATTCCTTTTGTATATAAACCCTTTCCATATATCTATATGCATGTCTTTGAAATTTGTTCCTCTAGTCTACCCGGACTAACACAGATACTGTGACTATTCTAATATTAAACTAAATATATGACAAAATTTGATCTAGTGCTTTTAAATAATTGTTTCATTTAGTAAGCAAACAATAAAAGTAGCAAATATTAATAGATAATAGAATGAAAATTATGCACATGTGAACACAAATATGTCAATATAATGTATCTATTTCAATTATCTTTTAAAATTTCATTACAATCAAAATATAAATCACTGGAATAATTACAAAAAGAGTCAAACCTGAGCACAGAGCTTGACTAGCTCTCTTTTCTCTGCTAATATTACTTTCCCTCTTAGAGTTCTCTTATGTAAAGTTCAATCAGATGCTTTTTCTTTCCCTTCCTTCAATAAAAATGTTCTCTAGCATATTTTTCTTTCTCATAATGTAAGTTTTTAGCTAAATCATAAAATACGATGTGCTCAATATTCAGTAATGTACTTGCAATTTCATTTTGGTGAATGCTAGGTACTTAATATCTCTAAGTCCTCAGGGAAAGGTAGCAATTAATTGTAGTTTCCAGAAATGATTAACATCCTTCAATGACTTATTTCTCATATATATTTTGACCTATTCATTGAGATTAATTATGTGCATTTTTTCAATTTTTAGAGATAACATTATGGTAGTTTTTTTGTAAAACATGAAAATGCAAAAGTTTCCTAAGATAAATTGTAGATTGAAATTCCTGTCTCTGGATAATAGGATAAGCACTCTTAAGAAAGATAGAATAAGTTGTAGCATTTTATACACAAAATACCAAATAAATATATTGAAGCATGGGTGTAAGAATGATGTATTAAGGGAAGATTGATATACTCACTTTAGTCAAGCACACAGAAAGTACCTGAAACAACTTTAAAGTATTTATTAATGGTAAATCTCCAGCAATAAACCTGATATGTGACAGCTATAGAATGAAAGACATAGACTAGACCACCCCTTAGCGATGCTTTTGAGAGAATAGTAAACAAAAGATAAGTTTAGATCCTCAAGTCTGAGGATTCCTATATATAGTTGAGTATAAACTAGATGTCTAGATGTGGTACATGGTGAAAGATAAAGGTTAAAAAATGAAAAGAAAAGGAGTAACAACAATAATAACATCTAATATAATAACAAGGGTCCTTGAGGGTTGAGGGCAGACAGGGATGGGGAAGCTGGTAACAAAGGGTGCAAGGAAAAATAAAATGTTTTGAAAATGACTGTGGCAACAATTGTAAAATCACTCTTCATCTAATTGTATCGTAGATTGTTATATCTTTAAGAGCTCCCAATAAAATGGAAAAAAAGAATACACATGAGGTCATAAAGACTTACTTTAATAAAGCAGACATATAAGTGAACCATCAACTAAGTCCCACATGGAAATAGTTCACCGGCCTATTGTAAATAAGAAAATTGGGATTGTAAATAATAAATAATAAAATCAGGGATTTGTAAATAATAAAATCAAAATCTGAAGGAGGGAATGATATCGGCTCTCTTAATCTGAGTAGACTAGGGAAATAAATCTTCCAGCGAGACTCCTATGTGTATAAGAGAAACTTTTATATAATGGGTAATTGTTCCTTAAGAAAGCATCCCACCCCAGATCAAGTCCATATGTTTGATCTTAGTCCATATAGCTGATACCAATATATAAAGTCCTGTCCAGACTCATGAAACACATACAAAGGCTCAGAGTTCAGGACAATCACAGCTCAGTGAGTAGAAAGTCTTTGGATCCAGTGATGCTGCCAGAATCTCAGCGCTGGCAGGAGTGTTCACATGACTTCCCCAGTTCCCAGTGCACTGGTTCTACCAGTGTAGTGCCACGTATCTTGTCTGTAGATTGTCTCATGAAGTGAGCTGTGTGAGAGTTTTTTGGTCAGCTAAGATGGTGTATCCTGCCTTGCCTTCAAGGAGGAAATCCAGGAGTTCCCAGGATTCTCAGTAAAACGCCATGCCCACAAAGAGGTCTCATTCATTATATCTTGATTGAAAGGTCAGATTACCCCTTACACTCCAGATCCTTTCAAATCGATACCAGATTATGTAACTCCCACAATGGCTTATATTTTGAACATTTAGATTGCAGATCGCCATAAATAACAGTGCAAACCCAAAATCCTTTTGCAGTATCATGACCTAGATTAAGCTCACAGTGAATCGCCTCTGACTAGGGGTCTGAATACCCTAGCTATCATAAAGAGTGCATTGGGAAGGAGATTATGGCAGGAATTTTTGTGCTACTGGCGGTCCTCTGGTTGATTTTGACGCATAGTGACACCATGTACAATGCAATGAAACACTGCCTTCTCCCTTGCCATCCTCACAATTATTCCTATATTTAAGCCCATTGTTGCAACCACTAGTCAATCCATCTTCTTGAGGCCTGGCTTATTTTGTCACCCCACCACTTTAATAAACCTCGGGATTTAATGTCTGCTGACAACATATACATATTCAAAGTACATTAAATAAAGGGTCACCATCTTTGGCTCTAGGCAGCACTCTGGTAGTATTTCTGCCTAGCTAAATCACATTATTCTTTCAGTATCCCATGACACTTCCAATATTTTTTGCCAGCACCACAATTTAAATGTATCTTCTTAATTTGATGTCGAAGTTTCACATGGACCTGTGGCAATTGAAAATATCACAGCTTGGACCAGTTGCATCTTCATTCTCAAAGTAACACTCTTGCTTTTCAATACTCTAAAGAGATCTGATGCAATACATGTACCTAATACCCTGCATCTGTTGAGCTCTTGGCTGTGGCTCCTGCAAGCCTCGACTGTGGATGCAAGCAGGACAAAATATTTGACAACTTCAAATGCTGCACTGCTTCTCATAATGATATCTATTTGTCCTGCTGGGGGTGGGGGTGGGGTTTGGTTCTCTTTACATTGAATTGTAACCTATACTGCAAAACACAATCCTTGATCTTATTGGCAGAGGTAGGTTCAAAGTTCAAACTTATCATTTCAACACACCTTGACCCATTTCAAAATGGTTCTAATTTTTAATATTGTGTATCAGTGGAGATTTTTTCTGTACTTTGTTTTAATATTGTTGGTAGGTTTTTTTTTGTTCTGTATATTTTTCTATATATGAAATACAAAATAAGTAAATCTATAGACAGTACTGGATTCTTTGTTCTTGGGATTGATATAGGGAAAGTTGAGAGGAAATGGGGTGCTAATAATGATGAAAGAAGGAAATGTTCTATTCATGACAGCATTGGTTGTACAACTTGATATAATTGAACTATTGAATTGTATGATAGGTGATCTATATGCTTATTAAAAGTTTTAAGTAGGATATTACTGATAAAATTAAATAAAAAGGAATTGTAAAAAAAAATTGGGGATCCTAAATCCAGAGAAAGTAATCCGATAAATGCCACATCTCAATGCATAGATCCCAAAGATACCAGTGCAAAGTGAGAAGAAATGGATGAATGAGTGGCATGAAGTAGGGAATCAGTAGAGAGGTCTGAGAGGTTGGCACCAATCCCAGCTATGTGGGCAGCTTCCCCCTCCCCCAGAAGAGGTTATTTCAGAGGACAGCACTGAAGCTGCAGCTCAGCCAAAGGAGCATGCCTGATCATAGCATATAGTGGCAAATGAAGGGGGAGGAAGAGAGAGCCGCATGCAACCTGGCTCACCAAGCCTTGAGGACGGTATCCCTCCACAGAGCAGCCATTCCACTGAGTAGACCATATGGCTGGCCCCCCTGTGAAACATGACACCCCTCACTGACCCATAGCCCTATAGAGGGCAACATTGGAGACAAGGTTGGGTTCTGCCTGATCTGACCCTACCACAAAACACTAAGTGTGTGCAACAGAGCAGCAAGGGGAGCAGAGCAAAGAAGTCTCAGGGAAATACCAAAAATAGACTTTGGAGCCATGGCGTCAAAGAGCATCAGCCTCAACTGGAAAACATTGCTAAATGTCAACAAACAGTCCTTGAACTAGTTACAGGATTTTCTTCTTTCTTTCTTTCTTTCCTCTCTATTTCTTTTCCTTCCTTCCTTCCTTCCTTCCTTCCTTCCTTCCTTCCTTCCTTCTTTCCTTCCTTCCTTCCTTCCTTCCTCCCTCTCTCTCTTTCTTTTTGTTATTGGCCTTTGCTGTTGTTTTTTGTTGTTGCTGTTGCTTTGTATTGCTCTGCCTTGTTTCTGCACATATTATTATTTCCGCATGTCTATCTTGATGAGATAGGCAGGATAAACAACCTGGAGGAGCAAACAGTGGGACCAATGGTTTGAGGGGACATGGAAGTACGGAAGATGGGGGACAAAAAGTGATGTTAATAAAATCAGAGACAAGAGAACAACAAGTATGCTTCCTTCTCCCCACTGTCATGATCCCAACTCTTTTGTTTTTAATCAAAGAGCAAGTTTATTAAAGAGAAAGAGTAAAACAAAGTTGGATAAAGAAGAAAGACCTGCACAGGTTGAGAGAGAGACCAAGTCCTATGCAGGGGCCATCCCCAGAGAGAGGCAGCAGGAGGTTGATCCCAGTTCTACATAACAAAATCGGGTGGCCTAGAGAATGCATACTGGTACAGGCAGGAATGGCAATCACAGGGAATCCAGGACAGATGATGCCTGGAGAACCAGTGGTGAGAGGGGCAATACCTTGAGGAAAGAGGAAGGGAGTGGTAGAAAGTGGAAACTGATTAAAAGAATATACATGTGACCCCCTCCCTGGGTGAAGGGAGAAGTCAGACATATGGGAGTGTAAGTCAGACAGTGTAAGATATGACAAAATAGCAATAGGTTATAAATTATTAAAGGTTAATGAGGGACAGGGGAGCAGGGAGGGAAGGGGAAAATGAGCTGATAGCAAAGGCTCAGTAGAAAGCAGCTGTTTTGATTATGATGAGGGCAGCAAACATAAAAATGTGATTGATATAATGGATGTACATATGGATTGTGACCAGAGTTGTATGAGCTCCAAATAAAATGATTTTAAATAATAAAAAGACAAGCAGAAATCTAAGTGAAGCATCAACTAAATCCATATAGAAAAAGCACATCAGCTTATGTGATCCAAGGATTATAAAAACAAAACAAAACAAAACAACTATGAACAAATTCACTGATGGTCCAGGATAAGTTGGCTGCTAAGTAGGACAGGCAGTGTGACAAAAACCCCCAGTGAGTTGGATAATGTCCTCAGGGGGCCATATGTGGATTGTGGGCCATAGTTTGAGGACCCCTGCGTCTTATGCAATAGATTTGTCTACTACAATGCATCTTTTCATCACTTGCTTGCTGCTTCCATGAGCACTGATTGTGGAACCAAGCGAGACACAGTTTTTAACTATTTCAAATGCTTCTGAATTTGGTCATAATGATAACTATTTGTCTTTTTTTTGGGGGGGAGGTCTTTAAGTTTGATCTTCATGGTAAATGTTGATAGGTTCAAGCATAACGATTTATCCTTTGAACTCACTTTTCACACATTTTAAAGTTGTTCTGATTTTTATTATTTTCTTGTATACTGAGCTCCTCCCTCTATTTTATAATATTGGTGGGTCATTTTTTGAAGAATTTTCTATATATTAAATCCCAGATAGGTAAATCTATAAAGACAGTAACTGGCTTATTTGGGGAGGGGGAGCATAATGCAGGGGAGATTGAGGGAAAATGGATGTTATTAGCTATAAAAGATGAAAATGTTCTAAAATTGAATGAGGTGATTATTGCATAACTCAACATTATTGAACTATTTAATTGCGTGAGATGTAGTTCATGTGCCCATAAAACAATTTTTAAGAAACACAAGGCTGATGGGAGCGAGTAGAAAAGACTTGAATAGAAACAGGAAGGGATACTAAATCCAGAGGAAAAAAAATAAATCCAGAGAAAGTAATCTGAAACCAATACACATGTGCCAAATGAAGAGAGTTGGCTTATATAGGCAAATACACAACATCAGTCAGTGAAAGTAGAGGCAAATGAATAGAACAGACATATGCAATTCTGAAGAGAACTATGAGCACATAGGACAAAATAGATAGTTTTTGTAAGGTTTCTATGTTGACAATCATAATAAAATATTAATAATGCTGATTCTAAAGAATAAAGACACTCTATAGCCACAAAGATTCAATTCTTCCCCAATGAATGAGCAAATGGGTAACTAAGAGCTGTGTGGGACGCTTCATCATAGTATTACCCAGAGTTTTTAAAAGATCTGCTGAAATATTTTGTCCCAGTGAAATTATTCAGCAGGAACATGGATTGAATCTGGTTTTAAGGAAAAACAGTTTAGATAGTTTCTACTTACCTTGGAAAGATTTACAACTCTCATTTTCTTCTTAATTATTTTTATTAACTTTAACCTCTTTATCACATAGGATCCCTGGACAGGTAGGCGTTATTCATTGTGGATCACCTGATCTGCAGTTCAAAACCAACTGAAGATCCACAGGAGAAGGCTTTGGAAGCCCGTGTGTGTTTTCTGTGCTTCACCACTGTCTTGATGTCAATAAATTTGTCTTTTTCTGGTTATGAAAACAGCTTCTCTAAAACTTGTTACATATAGTTTTTGTGAAGTCCATTTATCACTGTAAATATGTAATGATTAATATAATTGTAATTAATAATGATAGGGAATTGATAATTCAATGTGTAATACCTGTTAATACTGATTGAAATAATTAATATCCATTATTTTACCCTTGTGGGTTCCAATGTTCATTAAAATTATTACACAGAACTCAGATAAAATCCATGATTTAAATTTTTTTATTGAAGTTTCCACATAGAAATGCCACTGAGAAATGTTCAGGAAAATTGTTTTTTGGGACATGTTACAAAGGTCTTGAGGTCTGCTAATAAATCTCCGCAGGAGCATTTCATTCCACCGGAAGCCTCAACAGGAAGCCATTCTGCTCAAGTGTCCTACAGGAGCAAAGCAGTGTGAACAAACCCCGTCTCTTAATTCACAGACACCAGCTCCAGTTAGCCTCAGGTCAAAGGCACTCTGCTCTACTTAAGAGGGCCAGGAAGCCCAGCTTCCCTATTAAATGCTCAGATACACTCCATTCGGCAAGCCCAGCCTCTAGCACACAAACATCCACTTTTACTTCATCCTGGTTAGGAAAGTCCAGGAATCTGTTCTGTGCTCTGGCTCTTCATTCTGTTAAAGTGCTTCGTTCTTATAGCTGTTTCAGCATACAGAGTTCACAGGAATTGTTCCACTCCAGGCTCTGCCGGTAATGAGATAGCTCTTAGTGCTTCTCTAGGAGAGGACTCATTCTGTACACAGCAAGAGGTCATTCCAGGGCACCCTGTTCACAGGTAAGCACAGGTGAATTCTATCATTATCAGTGCTGCCCACCCACCACCCACATTCTTACTAATTCTATGCAGGAAAAGGTAATTTGGTCAGAGTTAGAAACTTTGCTGGAAAAATCACATTGAATGATTTACTACACCAGCGTTAAATAATTGTAGTCTATAAATAGACTCCACTGTCTATTTGTCATAGTCTATCAGTTTGTCACAGTGTGGTGGTTTTGGTGTTGTTGTCATGCTAGAAGCTATGTGACTGATATTTTAAATGTCAGCATGGTCACCCAATATAAATGTGTCTTAGTGGAGCTTCCAGACTAAAAAGAGACAATGAATAAGAACGTTGCCGCAAAAAAAAAAATTGCTAATTATTAGAACTTGGAATGTGTGAAGTATGAATGTAGGAAAATAATAGTCATCAAAATGAAATTGAACACAGCAATATGGCTATTCTAGGCATTTGCAAGCTAAAATGAATTTATATTGGCCATTTTGAGTCAGAAAGCATAGGCGATAGTATGGAGGAGATGACATTATAAAACGGAATTTCATAGAGCTCATTGTCAAAAGGATGCTAGAAAATCAATCCTGTCATACAATATGGCTTGTGATATATCATTCCCCCTCAATCAATCCAAGTATTATTCAAATGTTTATACCATCCACAAAAGTTATTGATGAACACATTGAAGAATTCTATAGACTTGAGTGTGAAATTGATGAGACCTGCAATTACAGTGCATCGACAATAACTGGTAGTTGGATGTCTTTGGACACAAAGTTGGAAAAAGAGAAGATGGAACTGTAGTGGGAAAATTGAAACTCGGTGATAGAAATGAAGGTGGAGATCACATGATTGAATTTTGGGTGGGCAAAGATTTGTTCACAGCAAACATCCTTTTTCATCAACACATACAGTAACTATACATAAGGACCTCTCAGAATGAAATATGAAATGATGGAAAAATTTAATACCAACAGCTAAAACTAGGCCAGCAGTAGACTCTGTAACAATTGCTTATATGTAAGTTCAGGCTGAAGTTGAAAAAAATCAAAAGAGATCCATGAAAGCAAAAATTCAAACTTGAGTTTTTCCCACCTGAAATTTGAGAACATCTGAAGGAGATAATTACTGTAAGAAAACACTAATGGCCCCAAACTGGGAGAGCTATGAGAAAACAACAGCAAAAGCAACCTTTAGAAAACAGGAAAAAGTTAAGAAGTCTAACTTGACCAATAATTATTATGCGTAAAGGAGAATGTTCTTTCCTTTACAAGGTCTTGACTTTATGTTCCTGGTGGTGGAATAATTTGGAGAAGGATATAAAAATGATTCACACAATCAGGAGTATAATCAATGGCACTGAACTATACAAGTAGAATTTGTGGAATTGGGGAGTGTTGCTGTGTAATTTTTGCCACAGTCAGAAACAATGATCACATAAATACCAATGGGTCCAAGCAAGAAGAAAATATTCTAGAATTGAATGCATAATTGTAAAATTCTTCT
>PVJH01013684.1:11652-61422 GCA_004026705.1 Nesogale talazaci
AAAAAAAAAAAAAAAAACTCAAGAAAATTAAAGCTGTTTGATGTACCTTTAGAAGATACAAAGGGGGAATGTTGAGTTGTGTAGGAAGCATCTAAAGAAAAGGGAAAGAAGCTACAGATTCACCGTACCAAAAAGAACTAGTCAACACTCCCCAATTGCTTGCTTATCACATCAGCAAGGAACAATGGTATTAAAGGAAAAGTTGACGTTGAAATGAAAGGATTATCTAAAAACAACTTTCGAGGTATTTCTATAAAATACTAACTAGAATGTTTCAATAAGTTTATGAAGCAATGGAAAATATATTCATTGGCGCCGAGGCATTCGGAAGACATCTACTTGTCCCACTCGTTAGAAGAGACCCATATTTGGACGCATTCCAAGAACGTGACCCAATGGAACGCCCGCCATCCGGGACAATAGCATTGATCTACATCATGAAGAGTTTTGCTTAAGATCTTCCCAAGACAGCTGCAGCGAAACATTGGCAAGGTGCCTAGAGAATCAGGTTAGCTTTTCAAGATGTGGAAATATGTTAGCATTACTATTGTCAGTTGGATCTTGACTGAAACAGAGAAGATCAGACACCTTTACTTGAATTTTCTTGACTATGGCAAGGCATTTGGTTGTGTATATGCTAATTAAATATGGATGTCCTTGAGTGTAGGGACGCATTGTTCTGTTTTCCCCCTGGGAAACTTAATTGAGTGCAAAGAATTTGATTAAAGCTTGAGTGGGTGACTGTTTTACATGTGTCAGCAACTTGGCACAGACAGTGAGAGATAAGCAGATTTCTTGTTGCATCAACAGGAATCTCCCTTAGATCAGAATGTGATAATGTTTGTTAGTTATAAAACATGAGATTATAGTAAGCCTGAAGTTGTTGAGTCCTAATATAGGTCCTTCATTTGAATTTTGTAAACTTCCTCCTTTGCAACCTCCTTTTATGTGCTAATAAAAACTGGCCAGTGGAGCAGTTCAGAAGGTCTTCGCCCACTTGAGTACCTCTTCTTTCCCCTCATAAATCAATCTCCTGATTTCAGAATGCTTCAGCGTACACATGTGGGGCATATCCACTGATCAAGTGGTAGTTGTTTGAACAGAACAAGGAATTAGTGGGTGGTAGTTATATAATTTGGTATCATTTGGGGGCTTGAGAGGATTAAGAGTGAAAAGTTGGGATCTACTTTGTAAATTAGGTCACAGTCAAAAAGCCTCTGTGTGGATATGACCTTTTCCTGAGAATTCTGGGATTCCCAGTATTTTCTTTTTGGAGACTGGAGACATATTATATCTAGGCTCACTGCCTGCTAGACATTTATGAGGAGAAGCCACATGGTGCTATCCTGATGCAGTCATAACCCTGGGAGTTGAGAAACCACCTGTACACCTCTGTCAGTGCTGAGATCCTCATAATGCCACTGGATTCACAAGACTTCCCACCTATTGGCATAGGGTCTTCCTGTATTTGGTGCAATTGCATGTGTTTCATAAGTCTGAAGAGGACTTTATAGATTAGATTCAGATGTATGGGCATATCCAATTTATGTACTGGATCTGCACTATGCAGGGGTATTTTTGCAATACTCAAGTTCATATATATATATACACACACACACACACACACACACATATATATATATATATATATATATATAAAATACAAAATGAGCATGTCCATGAATTTGTTTCTTTAGTCTACCCAGACTGTTAAAAATGAGGGAAACTATGCTCCATAGTTGTATCTTTTCATGGTATTTAATCAACCTGCATGTTGAGTAAATCATCCAGAATAGGATTATATAAGCAAAACATGGCCTCATGATTGTAGGAAGGCTTAGTGACAGCCTATAAATGACAGATTTCATAAACTTGCTTTCTGTAAATGAGGAGGACTTGAAGTACTTATTATGAAGATCAAGGATTACAGCCTTGATCAGTATGGAATACAATTCAGTATGAAGAATATCATAATCCTCACACTTGGCTCAAAAGTTGATATCATATGAAATGGAGATAAGATTAAAATTTTCAAAGATTTTGTCTTGTTTGCATGCACAATCAATGGTCATTGAAGCAGCAGTGAAGCTATTCATGTGCTCCATACATAAGCCAAGGTATTTTCAATTGCTTTGCAAGTTTGTGAAACTTGGGCACTGAACAAGGAAGATTTATGGAGAATTGATTCATTTGAATTTTGGTGCTATCAAAGAACATTGAAAATGCCGTGGGCTACCAAAAGGATGTACATATATTTTTTGGCCAGAGTTCTCAATAGAGGCAAGAATGACAAGATGTCATCTAACACGTATTGTACATCTTGCCAGGAGAGACAAGTTCCTGTTGGTACATGTCTTGTTAAGTAGACGGAAAGTGAAAAAGAGGAAGCACCTCAAAGGGGATGTATTGGCAGAGTGACTGAAGGATTGTGGCAGTTTTGAGGAGGGTGGAGGACCAGGGACGGTTTTATTCTGGTGTGCTTAAGGCCACAATGGGTCAGAAATGCAAGCATTGCACATGAAGACAATAAGTTGTTGGAGGAGCCCTCATAGCTTAGTGGGTTATACCTTGGGCCACTATCTACAGGGTTAGCAGTTCGAAAACACCAGGCTCTCCTGGAAAGACAGAGAGCCTTCTTAATTCTTGGGAAATGCTATGTTCTTGGAAACCTAAACAGAATAGTCTATCCTGTTCTATAGAAACACAATTAGTCAGTGCTGATGATGTTAACAAAGTATTCTTTGGACTCGCCTTTGGCTTTCACTATCATACAATGTTCTGCATCTATTTACTAGGAACTATCAGTTGCATCTCTAGCTTAAAAAAATATATATACAAAAGGGTCGGTGCTTCTTTTAGTACCTTACTTTTTGGTGTTTCTTTTAGGTGAGCTGGTTGCAACTCATAGCCCCGCATTTCCCCCCAGAACAAAACACCACCAAGTCCTGCACCACTCTCAGCCTTGTTTTCCTGTGGCAATCAATTTTTGCAGCCACTGGGTCAGCATATTTCCTTGAGGTTCTTCCCTTTTTCCTCACTCTCTGTGTTACTAAGTACGATTCATAGCTCTAAAACAACCCCACCTCCATCTCTCTCCCAGATTATGTTGAGTTCAAGATTAAGTAACTTTTTAAAGATTAGAGTAACTAATGGATGCTATTTAAAATTATTCAATTTTTATCGTCTTCATTTTCTAACACAAACAATGGAATATAGAGAATTCATAAAATTAATTCAGTAGATTATAATAATTATGGTTTAAGTTCTATATTGAGTTAGGTGCACACAATTACAAACTAATATTTAGAATTGTGGGCAACACTCTATCTCTAAAATATGTGGAGGATATTAAAATGTTGCTAGTCAATAATTATTAATATTGTCTTTGTTTTCCTTTTTCCACTTTTGATATTAATGTACTCTTTGGAAAAGCTGTTTGTAAAGAAAATCCAGGTAACCACTCTTAGCCTCCAACACTAGACTGAATTCTCACAACAGTATGTTTGAAATACCCACATTCTGCCCTTTTCGGAAAGGTTCTTTCACTGCTTCCTATTGCAGCTACCACTCAGGTAATCTGCAAGAAGTCCCAGTCCTCGCTGTCTACTTAGCTCAGCTATGCAATGGGAAATATATATGTATACTGTTTCCTCCAATAATAATTTAAGGCCATCCTTAAGAGGAGGCCAGAGTCCAAGAAAGTTGATAGTTTAGCAGATGTTACTGTTGTTGCAAGTTGACATAAAATTGTGTCTGACTCTCAGAGACCTCATGTTCCATAGAATAAAATATTGCTCAGCTATGTGACATACTCACAATTGTTACGGTTGAGCTCACTTTTTCATCCAGTGCATTAATCCATCTCATTGACTTTCTTCCTCTTCTTCACTGATTCTCTACTTTTCCATGCATAATATCTGTTCCAGGATTTGGTTTCCAAAGTGTATAATTTGAAGTTTTGTTACCCATGTTCCTAAGGAGTATTGTGCTTCTACTTTTTTTCAATATTGATTTGAATTTTCCCATTGGAAATCCATGGTCCTCTCACTATTCTATGTGAATACCATAACTCAAATATCACAATTCTTATCTAGTTTTCCTTGTTCGATACACACCCTTCACACATGTATCGAGGATTGAAAAAGCAGATGGTGAGAGCAAAAGTGGACATTCAAAAGAGCAAGTGAAAAAGCCTTTATTAATATTTTGCTTCAAATTGATATACAGTAGAGAGATGGAAAGCCAAAGTTTGAAAGAAAAAAAATGCAGAAATATAATCTTAGCATTCTGTTTTGGTATAAGCTTTCTAAATAATATAAAAACCCAGAATGCACACAAAATAATTTTATTTGATATCTAAAATTAATTCTTACCACCGGGAGTCCTTATATTTCTTCAAATTTACAAAGCATATGCAAATAATCTGAATGCTAACACATATCAAATCAAATAAATATGATCAATAGCTCAATATGGAAAGTTCAAAATACATTTAAAACAGCAGAATTTCCACATGTTTGTCAATTAGGGAAAGTTCTAGTTCTCTAGCTCAAAAAACAGCTTCAAACTCAAATGAGCTGCTGTGTAAGCAATTACTAATCTTGTCAACACTATCAGACAGGGTTGAACTGTGCTCATCTGTTTTCAAGAGTGCAATTCTTTACAGAATGAGAAAGCCTCATATTCCTTCCATTCAGATCCAATAGTAACTTGGAAAATGCAACACGGACAAATGTGAAGCACAGCTATGAAACATAGAAATATCAATATGTGGTTTAGGTTACTTTCGCAGATTATGTAAGTAAACACAATTTTGCACTCCGGATGAGAATGCACATGTGTGTAAAATTTTTCATATAATATATATTTAGTAAATTGAGATTTAGAGTGGTTTATGTATTCCTGTATTAATAAATAAATACATAAATTGCATTGGTATAAGAGGAAGTACATTTTTATTGATCCACTAGATTAGACAAAACAAAAGAAAATTTATATCTGTTTATATTTAATAGTTAAAATAGAGGTACAATATGCATGAATATAGCAAATATGGGTTCAGCCTCATTTCACTGTTACATTTATAGAACTACTTGTGTTATTTGTAAATATAGTTCTTTCTGTTCTAACTGCTACTGTCTTTTCAATTAAGAATCTTACTAATTCATATTTACCATATCTGAGAGTAAAAGAAAATTGATAACTATTTTTTTGTGTGTGAATTAAAGAGCAAGTTTATTAAAGAGAAAGAGACAAAGTAGGAAAAAGAAGAAAGACTTGCAAAGGTTAAGAGAGACCAAGTTCTATGCAGGGGCTATCCCCAGAGAGAGGCAGGAGGAGACCGAAAAATGATAACTTTTAAAACTATGCATAAATTCCTAAAGTTTTAGAGTAAAGCTGTTTTTTAATTGAATGCTAGGTTCAGGATACTACTTTTTTAAAATTCAATGAACTATTATTACAAGTAGTCACTTTTTTGGAATATAAGCTATCATATATTATATAATATATATAGTGTTTAATTTTAGTAATCTCATAGTGTTGTCTAACTGTACATACCAGAGCAAGCTCTAAGTTACTTTCTACACATAGTGTTCATTGATATTTTTCAGATATTTCCAGTATGTTTCAACACTGTGGTTATTGTACTGTTCTGAGTATTAGACATACTAAAGGTTACTCTTAAGGCTATTAATATGAGAGTCAATGTAGGAATCATGGTTAACAAGGTAGATAGTACTTTCTTGTCCCAGCTCTCATTTCTATCAGCCTGTACCAGTTCACAAAATTCACAACATATTTGAAACACTATTAGTACCAGATATGTATAACACATGCAATAGAATTATCCTTTATCCCTCCAATAACTATTAATTTGTTATATCACAAAATCACATGCAGTTATCTAATAGTAGGCTTTTATATGTGTGGCAAATTTCTTTTCTTTCCATGAATACAAAACAGCAATATGTCTCCCTTCTGTGTACAGCAAGTATCTTTTATTATTTATCTACACTACTAAATTTGGGATTGGAAATGTTGACTATAAATCTCCCTGAGATTTCTGAAATAAATAGAGTTTCTTGGTGAAGTGTTTCTGTAGTTGCCTAAAAAAATTTAGCTAACGGGAACATACAAGAGAGGCATATCGAAATACAGAAGGATATGCAGTGTAGGTTTATTTAAATAAATGATCATTCTTCAAAAATACAGTACATAAATATGGTGAAAAAATTACTTGAGTAGAAACCAACTATATAAGATAAGAAATAAACATCTAACTAATCTATAAAGCAATACAAATGACTTGGTGAAACTCACTTGTGTGAGACAGCAATTCAGGCCATCCAGCCACAGGCAGCAAGTAGCAAAGCAGGTCACCAACAGTCAACCAGCTGACAGAGTCCAACAGTCTCCACTCAAGAGATGTATATTCCAGGAGCGTGGCAAAGCAGGGCTTGAAGGAACCTCAACTCACAGCTGCACAGTCCATGATGAGGTGTCCCATGGCTAGTGTTGCTTGGAGGTCGAGGCACAGGACCAACGAGGCAGCTGTCTGGTCTGAAGGTCCAAGAGCATGAGAACAAGGGCGGAGCTCGCCAAGCTTTGTCTATCTCCACCCTTCACTTGATCGCGCATGCTCACTGGCCATGTCATCACAACAGACCTACCTATTGTCTTTGGCCATGTTGGCACCACAAGTTTACCCCTATCACACTAACCAAACAATTTCACATCCAAAATTATGATTTAAAAAATTAATTTCATTAATGTTATCCACTTAAAAATTATATAAGAACAAAATGACAACCAAAACACTGCCAACAAGTACATTCTGACTCAGAGTTGTCATTAAGGGTTTTTGAGGTTGTAGATCGTTATGTGAGCAGCTAGTCACCTCATTCCGGTGAGAGAAACAACTAATCTTGTGGTTGGCAGTCCAACACTTACCAGACGGCAGCACCAGATAAGCTGAAATAAAAAACTGAAGTTTTGAGTGAGTGAGTGAGTTTAAATTAATGAGAGCGAAACAACTTGAGCAAAAATAACCAAAATACTGAAACTAAACTGAAAATATCTGACAAATATCAATGGCAGTTTATATTCCATAAGTGTCTATTTGTAAGAAAAATTTATCGAAATTTTAAAAAGTTTCTTTCAATTGATTAAGTAATGTTTCTTTATATACCCCTTCCCCATTCTTCAAATAGAGAAAAAATCTCAAATTTTTAACTTTATCTGAATGTCAAAGTTAAAGACACTGTGATCATAATATTATTTCCAGACATGCAAAGGAGCCCACAAACACATCACTGGAAGAACCAGCCTTTAGGCGCCAAAGTTTAGGGGACCTTGGATCATCTCAAAAGCAATCGGCCAAGGGCACTCTTGATTTCCTTGTTCCTCAGGCTGAAGATAACTGGATTCATAAAGGGGGGCACAATCGCATAGAACACAGATGTGAGAAAGTTTTGGATAGCTGACTCATTGGAGTTGGAGCCGAAAACAGCAAATATCCCAGAGATTAGGAACAAAATAACTGTAGCCAGCTGTGGGGAGCAGGTGGACAAGGCTTTGTTTCGGGCTTCCATAGATTTCATCCTGAACACAGTAGAAAATATGTTCACATAGGAAGTGAACAAGACAACAAGACAGATTAAGAGGAAACCAGAACTGACTGCAAGAACCACTGTTTCAGAAAACTGCACAGACTGGGATGAAATTCTCAATATTTGAGGAATATCACAAAAAAACTGGTGAATGACATTAGATTTTGTGAAGGGAAGCCTGAACATGGTGCCTGTATGGATTGCTGAATACACCAGCCCACTGGCCCACGAGATCCCTGAAGTCTGGGTGCAAAACTGTGAGGTTATGATGAGCTGATAATGCAGAGGGTGACAAATGGCCACATAGCGGTCATAGGACATGACCACAAGGATAAAAAACTCTGTGACTCCAAATAAGATAAACAGGAAAACTTGAATCACGCATTCTCTGAGAGAAATCAATTTGCTGTCCATCAGAGAATTTAAAACAGATTTGGGAACAGTTACTGAAATAAAGCAAAAATCTAGCAAGGATAAATTGGCTATAAAAAAGTACATTGGGTAATGGAGGTGCATGTCTGTTACAATGACAGTAATAGTGAGAAGATTTCCAGCCGTGGATCCCAGATAAATCACGAGGAACAGCAGACCTTGCAGGACTTGGAGCTCCCGAGAGCTTGTGATGTCCATGAGCAGGAATTCTGTGAACATGGTCAGGTTGCCCATGTCTGCTTACACACACTTCTCTCTCTGGAATGAAATGATAAAATTATGCGATCTACCAAAATGGATCCTCTGACTGTCCTCATCAGAAATTGAAACTCTGAAAAAGCATTATTTTCTCTTTTAAATGGCTGCTTCATTTTAAAGAATTTCTTTATTTCACCAGTTGTCTTATTTAGTAAATAACAGAAGTAGCAAATATTAGTAAAAAATAAAATGAAAATTACCCACACTATACAAAAATATGTTGATAACTCTATGGATATTTTAATGATTTTTTCTAATTTCACTAAAATTAAAATAGAAATCACTAAAATAAAAATTAAGCAATCAAACCTGAACACAAATAATGAAGTTTTATTATCTCTCTGTTAGTATTGTTGTCCCTCATATAGTAGTTGATGTAAAGCCCAATTATGTTCTTTCTTACAATCCCTTAAATGAAAATTCTCTGTAGTAGGTTATGCTTTGTTCTTGGTTATGCTTAATCCAACCTTAATAACCAAATTGCTGGCAATTCTAATTTGATGTACACTGGCATGCTTATATCTTTAAACCCTCAGGGAGAGCTGGCTATTAATTTCAGCTTCCAGAAAAGATGAAAGTCCTTCAATTGTTATTTACTCAGATATATTCTCACCTGTCCATTGAGATTAATTAGATTCATTATTTGAATTGTTAGAGATAACAGTATAAAGAGTTGTTGTAAAACCTGAAAAAGCAAATGTTTCCAAAATAAATTGTAGGTTGAAATTATTTTCTCTTGATAATAGAAGTCTAAGGAAAGGTAGCATAAGATGTAGCATTTTAAAAGCTAAAATATTGAATACATATATTGAAGCACGTGTGTAAAGATCACTTATGAAAGGAAGATTTTTGTAGTCACTTCAGACAAATACACCACTAGAATTTGAAATAACTTCAAAGTGTTTATTAATGGTAAATCACAAGCAACAAGCTCAACAGTTGACAGCAATAGAATGATAGACATATTGTCTATTGCTGAAGTATATACAGCTTATCATAAAAAAATTTAGATCACTCTTGCCCTAATGGCGTTGAGAGGATAATACACAAAGTAGCAAATAGTTTCAAGCCTGAGATGGTCTGAAGGATCCCCGTGAACATTTGAGGAGTATTTGGACAGTGCCTGCATATCACAGAGAATAGTGTCTATGGTCATAACAGTTTTCCTACAAACAAGCAGTCATGTAAGTGAAGCATCAACTAAAACCACTTGGAAAAAGCACATCAGCCTGGGTGATCCAAAGATTGCAAATAATAAAATCCAAATCTGAAGAAAGGAATGGGGTCGGTTTAAACTGTGAACATCTAATTTGCAGAAAGCCATGGAAGAAGACAGTGAAAGCCTATTTGCAGGTTCATTACATAGATTAAGTTTACATTGAATCCCTTCTGACTAGGGGTTGGAATGCCTTGCTATCACAAAGAGTAGATTGGAAAGTGGATTTGGGCAGGATTTTAGTTGCTGTTAGGGGTCATCTGGTTGAGTTCGACCCATAGTTCCTTTGTATACAAAGGAGTGAAGCGATGCCTTCATTGTTGCCATCCTCACAATTATTTATCTTCTTGAACTCATTGTTGTAGCAACTGAATCAATCCATCTCCTTGACAATCTTCACTTTTTTTCAGTGCGACGCCACTTTAGCAAGCATGATGTATTCTCCAAAGATTGATCTCTGCTGACAACATATTCAAAGGATGTAAGACAAAGTGTCACCCTCCTTTCTCTAAGAGCACTATGTAGCATCTCCTCTAAGACAGGTCTGTTTTCCTTTTAGCTACCTATGATACTTCCAATATTTTTTGCTAGCACCACTATTCAAATGGATCTTCTTTTATTCAATGTCCAACCTTCACATATCTATGAGCCAGTTAAAAACACTTTGCTTTCGGTAAGGTGCAAATTACCCTTCAAAGTAACACCCTTGCTTTTCAATATTTTAAAGAGGACATGAACAATAGATTTGCCTAAGGCAATACATCCTTTGATCTCTTGCTTGGGGCTCTCATAAGCATTGATTGTGAATTCCAGCAAGGCAAAATCCTTGACAACTTCAAACACTTCTGTGTTAATCACAATAATGCCTATTTCTCTCGTTGTGGGGGTTTGGTTTTCTTTATATTGGCTTGTAATTTGTACTGAACGTTGTGTTCCTTGAACCTCATGGCAGTTGTAAATAGGTTCATATTTCACTACTTATCTAAGAACACTCTTTAGACCCATTTTAAAGTTGGTGTATTTTTTTATGTTTTTGTATATATGAAGTCCAAGATAGGAAAATCTCTAGAGACAGTATCTAGATTAATTGTTTTGGGGAATACTGCATGGGAAGTTGAGGAAAATTAGATGACCAGAACCATGAAAAATAAAGAAATATCCTAATATTGATTACGGTGATGATTGTAAAACTGGAAATGATTGAACTATTGAATTGAATGATATGTGGTTCATGTGCCCATAAAACAATTTTTAAAAAGATCATAATGCTAACTAAAGTAAATAAAAATAAATTGAATAAGAACATGAAGAAATCCTATATTTTGAGAAAGTCATCTAATAAATGCTACATCTCAGTGCATAGATCCTGAAAACCCTTGAAAAAATGAGGAGAGATGACTTAACAAGGACACTAAGCATCTTCAAACAGTGAATGAAGATGTAACTGAACAGAATGAATAAACTTGTAATTCTGAAGAGAACCTGAATACAAAGGAAATACAATTTTTGGAAGCATTCTATGCTGAAAATCATAATAAAATATTAATGAATATTGATACATAAGGGTAAATACCTCTGTAGCCACTGATTTTGTGCATTGTGAGTGAGCAAAGGGGTAATTCAGCGCTCCATCCTAGCATCACTCACAGTCTGTATAAGACCTCCAGAGTGTTCCTGCCCCAGTGAAATCTCTCTACAGGAACATAGCTTCAACCTTTTGTGTTAGAAAGAATGTTTTACGGGTTTGTACATATGCTCACAAGCTTGTTGCTCTCATTTGCTTATTAACTTCAACCTCTTTATCACTCCAGCATATGGAGATATGTAGGGGTTATACATTGCCGATGACTTAGTCCTCAGTTCAAAACTACATGTAGCTCTGTTGGATAAAATCTGGACTTTCTACTCCTGGAAACGGACTTGGAAATGCACAAGTGTTTGCTGTGAGTCAGCATTGGCTTGATGTCATGCGTTTGATTTTTTTCTGGTTATGACAACAAACTTTTAATAAATTCTTATATGCAGCATGTGTGATCTACATTGGCTACACTAAATGTGCAATAATTAATGGAATTGTAGTAAAATCTAAATGATTAGTAATAAATGTGTGATGGTCAATTAATGTTAATAGGCAATGATTAATACCCTCTATTTTACCTCTCTAGCTTCCAATATTCATTGAAATGACTACATGGAATGCAGATAAATTCTGTGATTTAAAATTTCTTATGGAAATTTCCACATTGAAATTCCAGTGAGAAATGCTCAGGAAAGTTGTTTATCAGGACATCTTACAAAGTCCTTTCCAACGTGATAACAAATCCCCAAGGAAAAATACCATTCCACTGCAAGTCTCCAAAGGAAGGCATTCTGCTCTAGCTCCCTGGGTGAGCAAACCCAGCCCCTGCATTATGTGCACAGATGCACTGCTTGCCATTATACCTCAGCACAAAAACACTCAGTTTGATTTGCTTTCTGGTTTGGGAAGCCCAGCACACTGTTCCATGCTTTGCTCCTTGTTGTGCTACTGCACATGTGGTGTTATAGGTGCTTCTGGGTCCAGGAGGTTGACTGCATACAGGATTCACAAAATTTATTCCACCCCACTCTCCCAGTAATGAGATCCCCCCTAGTGCTTCTCTGGAGGCTCATTTTCTACATAGCAGGATGCCATTCTAGGAAATGCCGCTCACAATCACAGGTGAATTTTATCATTACCTAAGCCCTTTTTACTAAGTTCATGCAGAAAAAAGGTCATTGTGACAGTTAGAGACATTGCCCAGAACAGTGGTTCCTAAGCTTCCTAATGCTGTGACCCTTTAAAACAGTTTCTCATTTGTGATGACTGTACAACCATACAATTATTTTCATTGTTATTTCATAGCTTCATAACTCTCTACTGTTGTGGAACAGCTGACCAGTCAAAGGGTTGTTTAATCCCCAAAGGGGTCATGTCTCACATATTGAGAAATGCTGGTCTTGATGTATCACACTAAATAGTTTACTGCTCCTACACTAAATAGTCTAAAAATGCACTGCACTACTATTCTGTCGGTTGATCATAGTATGGTGGCTTTGCTGTTGGTGTTATGCTAGAAGCTATGTCACTGAATTTTAAATGTCAGCAGGATCACCCAAAGTGAACAAGTTTCAGTGGAACTTCCAGACTAAGAAGAGAGAATGAAGAAGAAAGCTGTAGCAAAAATTTGCTAATCATCAGAATTTGCAATGTGCGAACTATGCGTATACAGGAGAATTGATCGTCATCAAGATGAAGTGGAACTCATCCAGATCCATTTCCTGGGCAGAATGACCTGAAATGGACTTGCATTGGCCAGTCTGAATTAGAAAATCACATGATATAGTATGCAGAAGATGACATAATAAAGAGAAATGACATAGCAACCGTTTTCAAAAGGACATTGCAATGTTAGTTTTCAGACTCATCTACAGACTTACACTACTGTAAAATACCCTGATTCTATTTATGAGTTGTTGCTTCTGCCTCCGCTGTTTGCAGTTTCCCATAGATAACTGTTGATGTTCCTTTTAAGTATCCTCCAGTTTTTTCTAACGCATAGCACCACACTGGACCACACAACAAAACATCACTGAGTCCTGAACCGTTCGCACAGTTGTTTTCAAGTGTGACTCAATTGTTGCATCAATGTTGTCCTATTTCATTGAAGAGCTTCCCCTTTTGTACGGACTCTTTGCTATACCAAGTATGATAGATAGCCTTAATCCAGCCACCTCTATCTCTCTCCCAGAGTATGTTGATGTCCATGATTTTTTAACTTGATAAAGACTAGAGTGAGGAAAGGGATACTAATTAAAATTATTCAATTTTTATTGTGCTATTTTCTAATACAGACATAATAAATATGGAATATTTGCAAAATCAATTCATTTAAATATACTAATTATGATTTAAGTTGTCTAGGGAGTTTCACAGGCAGAATTATATTCAATGAAATAATATCTAGAATTGTGAATAATGTTGCTAATCTCTAAAATATGTGTAAAATATTAACATGAAACTAGTTATAATTTGATGATATTTTCTTTGTTTTATTTTTTCATTGTTAATATTGATGACAAAAGGTTCTTAATTATACTTTTTGGAAAAGTTGTTTTGAAAAAAAATCCAGGTAACCACTGTCAGCAGCCTGCAACAGTAGACTGGATCCTCAAAATAGTTTTTTTTTTTTTTTTTAACAATCATTCTTAACCTTTCCAAAAGGTTTCTTCCCTTTCAGCACTCTCAAATGATCTGCAATAAGTCCAGTCCATTGTTTGTCAACTTTCTTCAACCATGAGATGGGAAACAAATATATGTATACTTTTCTCCCAATAATAATTTACTATCATTCTTAAGAGGAGGCAAGATGTCAAAGAAAGTTGAAAGTTTAGCAGATGTCACTGCTGTTGTAAGGTGGAATTGAATTTATGTCTGACTCATGGAGACCTTGTTTGCAATAGACTAAAACATAGCCCAGTAATGTGACAGATTCACATTCTTTATGGTGAGCCTCCCATTTTATCTACTTTGTTCTTTCTTTCACTGATACTCTACTTTTCCAGACATGAAGTCCTTGGCAGGAATTGGCCTCCAAAGTGTGTAGGTTGAAGTTTCATCGCCCGTACTCCTAAGCAGCATTGTAGTTGTAGTTTCTCAAGATAGATCTGTTCAGTATTGTGGCATCTGTTCAATTTTATGATTGAAGTGTAGGGGTGGAGTCTGGCCTGTTAATCTGGAGAAAGCCATTGAGTAGCCAATGAGGCCTCTGTGTGGGCATGGCTTTCACCTGAGACTCTTGGGAAATCTCCCCATATTTTCCTCATGAAGATGAGAAGCTATCTTCCCTGTTGTTGGGAGTTAGTTTCAGAGACGATTAATCACAGGCAAGCTGGCAGCATCTGAGAAGCTGGAGGAGCCAGAGGAGAGACCACACAGCTTTGTTCTGATGGAGCTGGATCTCTGAAGCTAGAGCAGCATGCTCTTGATGGACCCTGAGCTCTGGAAGCGAGGAGCCATGGGGAGACCCCTGTCAGTGCCGGCACTCTGTACCCACTGACCTGTGACTTCGTGATTCAGAAGGAGATTTTATGGACTGAGTTTGGGCATATGGGTTAATATTGGACTTGTGACTTTGAGCTGGACTGGGCTGGGATGTTTCCTCAATGTCCTATTCCTCTTGAATATAAACTCATTCCTTATATCCATATGCGTGTCTTTGAAATTTGTTCCTCTAGTCTACCCGGACTAACACAAGTATCAATACCATAATCCAAATGCCATTATCTTTGTCCAGTTTTCCTTGTTCACTGCACAGCTTTCCCACACATATTAGGGAATAAAGAAGCAGGTGTTGAGCGGAAAATGGATATACAAAAGATCAAGTGGGAAAAAAAGTTATATGATTATTTTGTTTTAAATTGATATACAGTAGAGAGATTCAAAATCAAAATTTAAAATATAAAAAAAATTAGGTAGCCTGAACAATTTGATTTGGTATAATAATTCTAAATGACATAAAAACCCAAAATGCATTTAAAATGGTTTATTTGCTATTCAAATAAGATTTATTGTTACAAAGGGGGCTATTCACTTCCATGAATTTACCAAGCATACACAAATAATATGAATACTTATACATATCAAATCAAATAAATATAACCAGTAGCTCAATATGAAGAATTCAAAATATTTTTAGAACAGAAGACTTTCCACATTTGTCAATTATGAAAATTTCTAATTCTCTAACTCAAAAAAAACAAGCTTCAAAACTCAAATTAACTGCCTGTAAAATCAATTACAACTCATGCCAACAATGTTAGACAGGGTTGAACTGCCCCTGTTAGTTTACAGAAGTACATTAAGAAACCTCATTTTTCTTCCAATATACTTTATTAGCAACTGGGAAAATGCAACATAGACAAATGTGAAATCCAGTTTTAAAACGTAAGAATCTCAATGACAACTGGAGTCTACTTGCTTTGGCAGACTACTTAAGTAAACACAATTTTGCAGTACTGATGTGAATTTTTTATATAGGTGTATAAGATTTAGTATAATATGAATTTAGTAAATTGAGATTTAGAGTGGATTTTGTATTCCTGACTTAATAAATAAATGCATAAATTTCACTGTATAAGAGACAGTGCAGCTTTACTGATCCAGTTGAACTAGGCAAAATAAAATAAAATTTATATCTGCTTATATTGAATAAATTAGTCAAAATGCAGGTAAAATATGCACGAATATTCATATGAAAAATGAATCTGGATTCATGTAACAATTATACTTATAGGAGAACTACGTGTGCCATTTGTAAATAGAACCTCCTATCTGTCCCAACTGTTAATTGTCTTTTCAATTCAAAATTTTATTGGTTCTTGTTTATCAATATCTGAAAATAAAAGAAGTTATGACAACTTTTACAACTGTATATAAATTTCCTCAAATTTTAGGATGAAACTGTTTAACTGAGTGCTGGGTTTAGGATAGTGCAAACATGCATTCCTAATGTAATTCGAAGATAGCACTATAGGAGAATCAATATAGGAATCCAAGTTTCCAGAGTAGATTGTACGTTCTAGTTCCAGCACTCATTTCTACCACTTGTGCCGGCTGCTAGACCTTTATATTCTCAAATATCACAGCCTATTTAAAGCATTGCTAGTATCTAATCTAGACAGCATATGAAATATGAAATATTCTAGACATCATATGAAATATTATACCTTCAAATAATTATTTACTTTTAATATACAACTTGTCAGAAGCAATTATCCGACAGTAGGTTTTCATATGTATGGTACATTTCTTTTTTTTCCTATGAATGCAAAACAGTATTCTGTCTCCCTTGTGAGTACACCAAGTATTTTCCATTTAGAATTCTGAAATAAATGTTTTTTGGGTGATGTGTTTCTCTCTGTAGTTACCTAAAGTGATTGCACCTTACCAGAACCTACAATGCAGGCAGATTGAAATACACAGGAACATACAGTGCAGGCATCTTGAAATACATGATCACAATTCAAATATAGGATAAAAATTTGGTGCAATTAGAAAGTGTAGCATTGAAAAACAATACCTGTGTACAAATCAACCAAATTCACATACAAAGACACAGCTTAAGCAAATGAAGAGTGGGGACCAGTCAAAATGGTGACTAGGTGAGTGGCACATGCTGTGGGCTCTTTCCTACATGGCAGTTTTAGTGCTTAGGTAATGGAGTGCAAGGAGTCTGAAAAAAGTGTACCCTGACACACCAGGTCCGAGAAGCCTATGAACCTACATTTAAATTCTAGTGCACACTCCAGACACTGATACTTCTCACCACTGTTGGCCACTAAACCATCGAGGATCTCTGCCTATAGAGCAGCATAACCCATTTCTATACTAGGTTGTAGGCAGCCCCCTGAAATCATCCTTACCAGTAACACAGAAAAGGACTAGCTCCTGGACGGGGCCTATGAAAGTATCAAGGTAAAATCCACAGACCACATCACTTCTGACAAAACAAGCAAACAAAACGAATCAGAGAGAAAAAACAAAATAGAAGAGTTAATAACTCTCGTAGAAGAATCAGACACACATCTGACACAGAAGGTAATCTTCAGAAGTCTGCATGGAGTAATACAGGAGCAGAGGGAAGCAATGCAGAAAGGGGATGCAAATGGTACAGGAGATGAAGTCTACAACAGACGGGATGAACTCTACACACCAAAGGGGAGTACAGGTGCTAATGGATGAGGTTGCAGAAGCCACCCACAATGCTACAGAATTTATGTTTAGGCTTCAGGAGGAAGAGAACTATATCAGTGATCTTGCAGGCACTCAAATAGACCTCAGCAAATAGACCTCAGAAAGACAGTCAGATAGACAAAGTAAACAAGCAGAAGATAATCTGAGATCCATGACAGATGCTATAAAGAGGAATGTTTTCAAATAATTGGTCTACTTGAGCAGAAGACACCACACAAGTCAACAGACAATATAGTAAAGGGATTTTGGGAGGAAAATTTTCCCAGCTTAATGAGTGAGAGCTAGACATTTATACAGGGAGAAGAAAGGACACCAACTAGACTAGACCCCAAGAAGAACTCACCAAGACATGTAATAGTAAATATATCCAACTTTGAGGACAAAGAGAAAGTTTTAAGAGCAACAAGAGAAAGGAAGGCAGTCACAAACAAGGGAGCTCAGGTAAGAGGATGCTCAGACTTATCAGCAGATGTCATGCAGAGGAGGAGAGAGTAGAGCAACATCTTCCAAAAGCTGAAAGAAGAAAACACCTACCCCAGAATCCTTTACCCTGCCAAATTATCCATTAAGTTAGTTGGGGAGACAATGGTCTTCCAGGACGAGGAAAGACTCAAAGAATATGCTGCAAGACACTCAACTCTGTGTATGATACTGGCTGACACACTATGGCCAGAGGATCAATCTCCACCAAGCACAAGCAGGAGACAATCATATAGCCAATTTCTATGCAGAAGCCAATGTGCCAGCAACACTAAACAAGACAAGCAAGTCTCATAGAAAAAAGAAAAGATAGAAATTCTCCACACAAACACAGCACAGAGAGAAGAGAGATAGGAAAACACAGACAGGGTATGACAACAATGAATCAAAAGATTGTTGAATAATAATTCTGAATTCCAATGGACTCAATTCATATATCAAAAGAAAAAGGCTAGAGGACTGGCTCAGAAAACATAATCTATCAATCTTTTGCCTAAAAGAGACACATCTTAAGCCCAGAGACAAAAGTAAACTAAGAATAAGAAGCTGGCAGAAAGTATACCAGGCAAACAACAACTTAAAAATCTTAATCTCTAAAAAAATGAACCTTTAGATTCAAACCATAAAAAGAGACAAGGAGGGCCACTATATAACGCTTAAAGGTTCAATAAACCAAGAACCAGTTCACATATTGAATATGTACACACCCAACAATGGAGTGGAGAATTTTGTCAAATGACCTATTAAAAAGAGGAAAGAAAAGAAATCACGGATTCAGCAATCATAGTAGGTGACTTTAATACTCCACTATCAAAGAAAGATCACTGGGAAAGGAGCTCAGCAAAGAGGCTATAGAGCTAAACAATGTAATTAGACAACTGGACCTGATAGACATTTATAGAGCTTTCTATCCAAACGCAAAAAAATCACATTCTTTTCAAGCCCACATGGATCATCAAGACTGAACCACATGCTGGGGCACAAGTCAAGTCTGAGTAAATTCAAACACATAGAGATTATTCAGATGCCTTTTTTGGATCACCATTCCATAAACTGGAGATTAATAAAAGGACATCGAGAAACGCAAAGGCAATCAACTGGATGATGAACAGCTATCTCCTGAGATATGAATGGGTATAGGCCCAGATTAAAGAGGATGTTAGGAAGTTTCTAGAAACTAATGAGAATACAAATGCAGTATATCAAAACTTATGAGATACTGCTAAGGCCGTTATCAGAGGTGCCATAATATCACTAAATGCCTATATGAAAAAAGAATACTTATGACATATATGTTATCACAAAATCCACAACAACTAGAAAAGAGTGAATAGAATAACCCCTCCAAGAGCAAAAGAAAAGAAATAATAAAAACCAGGGCACTGTAAAACCAGTGGAAAGGCAAGAGAACAATGTAAAAGATAAACGCAGCAAAATGCTGGTTCCATGAAAGGATCGACAGAATTGACAGAATGCTGGCAAATCTGACCAAGGAAAGGAAGGAGCAAACATCAATAGTCAGGATGAGAGATGAAACTCATGCAATTAAAACAACTGCAATGAGACTAAAAGGATAATCACAACTTCCTATGGAGATTTGTATTCTAATGAATTCTGAAATGTGGAAGACATGAATAGATCCTGGAAAAAAATATCCCTCCCTAGTTGATCTCAGACAGAAATTACAACTAACTCATAGCAAAAGAAGAAATAGAGAGGAACATCAAGAAGCTACTGACAAAAAAATAAAGCCCCTGGGCAAAATGGTTTTATAGAAGAATTCTACCAAGTATTCATGGAAGATTTGACTCTGATCTTCCACAAAGTATCCTAAAGCATAGAAAAGGATGGCAAATTTTCAAACTCATTCAATGAAGTCATCATAACTTTGATAGCCAAATGGGGCAAAGACACCCTCAGGTGTAAAAAAGTACAGGGCAATACCTCTAATGAATATAGATGCAAAAATCCTTAACAAAATATTGGCCTATAGAATACAAAAGTGTATAAAATATATCATTGACCTTGATCAGGTAGGATTCATCCCAGTGATTTAGGGAAGGTTTAACATCAGAAAAACCATCAATATTATATACCACATCAATAAGAAAATGGATAAAACCCATCTGAAAATATCAAGAAGTGCAGAAAAAGCATTTGACAACATCTAGCACCCACTTCTAATTAAGCCACTCATGAAGATAGGAATGGAAAGTAATTTCCTCAAGCTGATATAAGATATCTATGTATATGCAACAGCCAACATCATAGTTAATGAAGAAAAGATATAAACAACCCTGCTGGATTGTGTACAAGACATGAAGTCCCTTGTCCCCACTTCTATTCAATGTCATACTGGAGGTTCTAGTTATCAAGATAAGACCATGAATGGATATTAAAGGTAACCAAATGGGAGAGGAGGAGGTAAAACTATTTCTATTTGCAGATGACATGATTCTATACATTGAAAATCCCCAGCAATAGAGGAATAGAAAAGGGTGGCATAATACAAGATCAATAAATGGAACTCAGTAGGTTTGCTATATACATCGGACAGGACCATGGAGGAGATCAAGAAGGCAGCACCTTTCACAACAGCCAAAAACAAACTGAAATACCTAGGAATATATTTAGCAAAAAATACACAAACAAACCCTAAAGATTTATACAAGGAACACTACCAGACCCTACTACAGAAAACCAAAAACAATCTCCACAAATTGAAGAACATCCCATGCTTGTGGATTAGAAGTCTCAACATAGTAACGATGACTTTATAAATTTAACACTATTCTATTCAAATACCATCAACTTTCTTCAGAGAACTGGAAAAATTTATCACCAAATTCATATAGAGAGGGAAGAAGGACAGAATTAGCGGATAATTCCTCAGAAAGAAGCACAAAATTGGAGGATTCGCCTTACCTGACTTCAAAATGAACTACACAGCTACAGTCATCAAAACAGTGGGATACTAGCCCAATGACAGATACTCAGACCAGTGGAAAAGAACAGAAACAAAACCATCAGCATATAGAGAACTGATCTTTGATAAGGGTCCCAAAACCATCAATTGGGAAGTAGATGGCCTTTGTAACATGTGATGCTGGAAATAATGGATATCCACATGTAAAAAAATGAAATAAGACATTTGCCTCACCAATGTACAATAAAACATTCAAGGTGGATTACCGACCTAGAAGTAAAACTCTAAACCATCAAGACCATGAGGGAAGAAATGGAGACAAACCTAAGATCATTGTCCCAGGGTTTTCAGAGACTCACTGCAGTACAGAAGACTACATACAGGTGAACCGGAAGTCGACATATGGGAGTTAAAAAGAATAAATCACCTGTGTGCCTCAAAAGATTTCATCAAGAGGGTGATAAGGCAACTCACAGGCTGGAAGAGGAATTTTGGTAATGACATATTAGACAAAGGGCTTATTGCTAAAATCTACAACACTCTCGTTGCCTGCAAAAAGAGGAACAGTTAGACCCCTAAGGGATGGGGAAAAAAATTGAAAAGAATGTTCACTAGGGAAACCCATAGGACCAAAAAATTTATGAGAAACGGTTTCCGTTCTTTAGTAATCAGAGAAATGCAAATTAAATCACTATTACATATCACCTAATACCACTGATGTTAGTCCAAGTAAGAAAATCAGAGAGTAACAAATGTTGGAGGGGGTACAGTGAAATAGGAACTCTCCTCCATTGCTGCTGGTCAGGTACATATGTACAGCTTCTGTTGAAAGCAATCTGATGATATATAAAGAAAGTGGAAATTGATCTATCTTATGACCCAGTTATCACTCTACTGGGCATATACCCAAGAGGAGGAAAGAAATAAAACACATGCAGTTTTCTGCACTCCAAGGTTTTTTGTGGCACAATTCACAATCACAAAATCATGGAAATAGCGTAAGCTTCCATCAATAGATAAGGATGTTAGTAAACTCTGACACATACACTCAATGAAGTATGATGCAGCACTGAAAAGCACAGTTGACTACATGAAAGATGTCATTTCATGAGAAGAGTTGGATGGAATCATGTTAAGCAAGGTAAGCCAATCTCAAAAAGGAAAGTATAACTTGAGTCCCCTGAGGTAAGTACATTTAGCACAGCAAAAACATAAGAATCGACACTTTGACTATAATGCACAGGCAGAAGTGTAGGTAGTCAGGGGGAGAGATCAAACCAAAACCAAGGAGGTACATGTGAGTCCAACATAAAGAAAGGGAAAGAGAGGAGGACAGAGAGTAGGAGTGGGTAAAAACTGAGAGGATGACATAAGGGTAAGAGGACACTAAGCCACCCATGGAGAGAGTGTTGGTTGTGTCTCCATAGAATTGGAATGTGCCTACAGAACCCACCATGACACACCAAACCAGGAGGCTAACACAAGTGGAGGGATCCATGAAAAGAACGGACTATAGGGCTGGCCCCAAGCAGAACCAGGCTAACCCCCACCCTGGAAGTGTGTGTCACAGAGAATGACATTGGACCTTCTCTGGGGGAAAGGAACCGATCTACCATATCCAGATGGAAGCAGAAGCAAATGAAGGGAGAGGAAGTGAGGGGAACACACACTGGCCCAATCATGTCCTGAAGATGAGAGCAGCCAATGCATAGAGAGGCTCATATAGCTGGCCCCACTATGAGACACAGCGTTACTCACTGAGCCATAGCCCTAAGTGAGGGGACAACACTGGAGAGACAGTGTGAGATTTGTGCCATTTCTAACCCCACCACACTAAGGCAAAACACTAAACACAGAACAGCAAAGGAAACAGAACAAGAAAGTTCTGAGGAAGTATCAAAAATAGACTGTGGGATCAGGGCATGGTGCTCCATCAGACATGACTAGAAAACACTCCTAAAATTCAGATCCTGAACTATTTTCTTTTTGTTTGCCTGTTTACTTTGTTTAAGGTTTTTTTCTCCTTTTTTGTCATTGATTTTTTGTAGTTGCTGTCATTGTTTTGCTTTCCCCACCTTGCTTTCTTTGGCACTGTCTTGTATTTATGCGCATATTATTATCTCTGCAGGTCTATCTAGATAAGATAGGCTGGAAAAACAGTCTGGAGAAGAAAACAATGGGATCAGTGGTTCTGGGGGGAGGGGGCATGTCAAAGGATGGGGGCAGTGGCGGAAAAGGAAGTGGTGTTAACTAGCCCAGGACAAGGAAACAAGTGATTTAAAATCAGTGACAAGATGGTGTAGAGACCTGAGAGGGATTGAGCAAGGGCAATGTACCCAAGAGGATTTACTGAAACCCAAATGAAGGCTGAGCAATGGGGGAACAGGAGGAAAGAAAAAAAAAAAACAGAGGAAAGAACTAGGAGGCAAAGGGCATTTATAGAGGTCTAAATACAGACATGTACATATGAAAAATATTTCTATTTGATAGTAAGAGAAATAGATCTATGTTCATATATTTATAGGTTTATATTAAGGAAGCAGATGAACATTGGGTCTCCTTTCAAATACTCCCTCAATGCAAGAATGCTTTGTTCTATTAACCTGGAATTCCATGCTGCTCACCTTACCAACACAGTGATGAAGACAAATGTGTGCATAAGCAAACATGGTGCAGAAAGCTGATGGTGCCCAGCTATAACAAGATATAGCATCTGTGATCTTAAAGAAGTGATGGTAAACAAGTGGCCATCTAGCTCAGAAGCAACAAAACCCACATGGAAGAAGCACACCAGGTGTTGAAAGGATCCAAAATCAGACATCAAAGGACAAAAAAAATCATATCATTGTGAATGAGGGGTAATGCAGATTGGGGACCCAAGACTCATCTATAGGAACTGGACATCCTTTAGCAGAAGGGTCATGGGGAGGAGAAGAGACAGTCAGGGTGCAATGTAACGATGAAACACACAACATTCCCCTAATTCTTAAATGCTTCCTTCCCCCCACTATCATGATCCAATTCTACCTTACAAAGCTGGCAGAAATGTGCATGTACAATGGTACAGATAGGAAATGGAAACACAGAGAATCCAGGACCGATGAACACTTCAGGACCAGTGATGACAGTGGTAATACTAGGAGGGTAGAGGGAAGGTGGGGTAGAAAGTGGGAACTAGTTACAAGAATCTACATATAACTTCCTCCCTGGGGGATGGACAAAAGAGAAATGAGTGAAGGGAGGTGTTGGGATGTGTAACATATGACAACATAATGACTTATCTAATTCAAGGTTTCATGAGGGAGGGGGAAATAGGGAGGGATGGAAAAAATGAAGAACCAATCCCAACAGCTCAAGTAGAAAGCAAATGTTTTGAAAATGATGAGAGCAACAAATGTACAAATGTGTTCGACACAGTAGATGCCTGTATAGATTGTAAGAGCCCAAGAGTTGTAAGAGCCCAGAATAATTTTTTTTTCTTAAAAATCATTTCATTGGGGACTCATACAGCTCTAATCATAATGTATACATACATACATACATACATAGTGTCAGTAGTTACATCTTTTCTGGGGTGGGGTGGGGTCAGAATAAAATATTTAGTGAAGAATTACGTTAATAAGTATTTGATTTTAAAAATAAATAAGAATAAAATGTGAACCAAAAAAGTCTTCCCATAAAACATTCTGAGTCACAGTTGCCATAAAGGCTGTTTGAGACTGTGAATCTTTACTGGAGCGGGCAGTCACATCATCTGTCGTTAGAGCTAACTGATCTTGCAGTTACCAGTCCAACACCTAACAAAAGGCAGCACCCCTTAAATAGAGCTGAAAAATGAAGTTTGGGGTGAATGAGTCTAAATTAGTGAGAGTGAAACAACTTGAGTAAAAATAACCACAAAGTTGAAGCAAAATAAAATATCTAACAAATATCCATGATGGTCATGTGTAGAAACTGGTAATTTAGGATATGCTTGGGTGTGTACTATTAAAAATAAGAAAAATGAAATAAGGATTCTGAGTTTTCAACCAAACCTTGGCAAAAAATTAGAGAACACAGGATAATATGATAAAACTCATTAGTATTATCATTTATGGGTTAGTAAGATTGCATATCGTATCTAATATTTAACATATGATATTGTAGATACACAAAGTTGTTTATTAGTAATACTAATTGATTGAATTTAAGAAAAGTTTTTTCAAATGATTAAATATTGCTTTTCATACCTCCCTTCACACTGCATTTTTCAAATAGCAAGAAGTCTTAAAATTTTCAACTTGATATGAATTTCAATTAAAATTGTGGTTGAAGCATTTCCAGTCCAAAAGAAAAGCCGCACACATATATGAAGCAGGAATCAAATCCTTAGGGGAACTTGGAATACTGAAAATTATTCTTCCAAGAGCATTCTTGATTTCTTTGTTTCTTAGGCTACAGATAATTGGACTAATAGGGGAACTATGGAACAAAACATAGATATGAGAAAGTTTTGAACAGTTGATACATTTGAGTTTGGGCCCAACCAAGCAAATATTCCAGGGATTAGAAAAAAAAAATAAGCGCTGCTAACTCTGGGGATCAGGTAGATAAGGTTTGTTTCAGGTTTTTGTTTCGTAGATTTCATCCTGAGCACAGTGAAAAAAAATGTTAGCATAGGAAGTGAATGTGACCACAAAACAGATTAAGACAAAGCCAGAACTGACTGCAAGAACCACTGTTTCAGAAAACTGCACAGGCTGGGATGAAAAGCGCAGTATTTGAGGAATGTCACAGAAAAACTGGTGAATGACTTTGGAGTTTGTGAAGGGAAGTCTGAATATGGTGCTGTATGGATTACTTAATACACCAGCCCACTGACCCATGAATCGCCTGACGTCCATATGCACAGCCTTGGAGTTATGATGAGCAGTTAATGGAGAGGTTGACAAATGGCAACATAGCAGTCATAGGACATGACGGCAAGAGAAAAAAAAATCTCTGTGACTGAAAATCAAAAAAGATAAACAGGAGAACTTGAATCAAGAATTCTCTGAAAGAAATCAATTTACTGTCCATCAGAGAATTTGAAACCAGTTTGAGAACAGCTACTAAAATAAAACAAAAATCTATCATGCATAAGTTGACTATAAAGAATTATATTGGGACATGAAGGTTAATGTCTGTTATAATGACAGTAATAGAAGATTTCCAGCCATGGATTCCAGATAAATTACTTAAAAAAGCAGACCTGCAAAACTTGAAGCTCCTGAAATTTTGTGATGTCCATGAGAAGGAATTCTGTGAATATGGTGAGGTTGTCCATGTCTGCTAACACACTCTTCTCTCCCTGGAATTAAATGATAAAAAATTAAAATTCTGCCACCTACCAAATCAGATACTCTGACTATCCTAAGCAATCAGACATCAAAACGCTGACAAAATTTCATCTATTGCTTTATATAATTGTTTTATTTTAAATAATGTTTTATGTAAATAATTGTTTTATATTGTAAATTAAATAGCAATTATTAGTAAATAATAAAATGAAGATTCTGCATAAAATGAATACAGATATGTTAATATCAAGCTATTTCAATTAACTTATCCTAATTTCATTAAAATCAAAATGTAAATCACTAAAATAAAAGTGAAGCAATCATGCTTAAGCACAAAGATAGAAGTTTTATGCTTTCTCTGTGTATATTGTTATCCTTCATATAGTACACTGATGCAAAGCCTAACCTCGTGCCTTTTTACATTCCCTTCAATGAGATTCTCTGCAGTAGATTATTCTTTTTTCTTAGTGGCATATTTTAGCTAAACCATAATTAGTGATATATCTGATGTTTGGTAACGTTGATCATATTTTGAATTTTCCTAGTATACTTATATCTTTAAATTCTCAGGGAAAAATACTAATTGCAGCTTCCAGAAAAGATAAATCTTTTCAATGGCTATTTCCTCATATATATTCTGACCTATACTCTGAGTAAATTAGAGCCATTTATTTGAAATTTTATAGATAATTTTGTAACAGTTTTTTTTTTAAAAAAACATGTAAAAGCAAAGCTTTCCCAAATCAATTCTAGGTCAAAACTCTTTTGATAATAGTATTAAGCTCTGTTAGCCAGGCTAGAGTAAGTTGTAGAGTTTTGCAAGTTTACTGAATTGAAAAGTGTATAAGAATGACTTATGAAAGGAAGATTGATGTACTCACTTTAGTCAACTACACCATATCAGAAACATCTACGAAGTATTTGTTAATGGCAAATCACAAGCAACAAATTTAATAAATGAGAGCAGTAGAATGAAAAACCTGTATTGTCTTTTATTGAAATGTATTCAGCTCCTACTATAACATTTAGACCACTCCCTGATTGATGCTTTTGAGATGGCAGCTTAAAAAATACAAGATAGTACCAAGTCTGAGATGATCAGAAAGATTCTCAACAAGATTTGAGAAGAAGCTAGATGGGGTTTGCCTATCAGAGAGAATAACATGGGGGTAACAAGAGCTAGCCTTTAAACAAGCAGCCATCTAAGTGAAGCATCCACTAAGTCCACATGTCAAAAACAACCAGTTTGTGTAATCCAAGGATTGTAAATAATAAAATCCAAATCTGAAGAAGGGAATGGTATTAATTGGAATTGTGAACATCTGGTTTGCAGAAGCCATAAAAGACTTTAGAAGCCACAAATCCATTTTCAGCATCATTACATAGATTAAGCCTACAGTTTAGGACAGGGTTTTTGCTGTTGTTGCCATCAGGGCCTCTATGTTTCATTTGGACCCATAGTCACATTGTGTACAACCAAATGAAACCCTGCCTTGACCTTTGCCACCCTCTTAATTATTCTTATACTTGAACATACTGTTGCAGCCAATGACTCAATCCGTCTCCTTGATGGGTTTTATATATTTTTATTTTTTGGTGCCACATCGCTTTACCAAACATTCTCCAGGTATTGATAGTTATAAGTATATAAGTATATACGACGAAGTGCCACCATCTTTTTCTCTATGGAACACTATGCAGCATCCCTCCCAAGACAAATTATCTTTGCTCTCTTAGCTTTCTATGATGCTTTCAGTATTCTTTGCCAGCACTATAATTCAAACGTATCTTTTATGATCACCTTATTCAATATCCAAATTTCACATATCCGTGTGGCAGTTGAACATACTATGATTTGGGTCAAGTGCACCTTTGCCCTCTGAGTAACATCCTCATTTTTCAATACTCTAAAAGAGATCGTATGCAATAAAGCTGCATAAGTTAGTGCCCTTTTTGATCTCTTGCTACTCTCATAAGCCTTGATTGTTGATCCAAGAAAGACGAAAATCCTTGAAAACTTGAAACATTTTTGTTTTGATCATTATTATACCTGTTTTTCTTGTTGTGCGAGTTTTGAATTTCTTTATATTGAATTGAAATCTATACTTAAGGCTGCAATCCTTGATCTTTACGGCAGATGTAGATAGGTTCAAATTTCATAACTTATCCATGGACTCATTTTATCTTATTTAAAACTTATTTTAATATTTTCTGCATTATTTTCAATTGAGGTATTTTATTTTATAATTGCTGACAGTTTTTTGTTTCATATCTTTCTATATATGAACTCCAAGATGGGAAAACCTCTAGAGATAATACTTGGCTTAATTGTATTAGGGAGTAGTTCAAGAGACGCTAATGGAAATGGGTGTTAATTTTAAAGACAGGAAGATATTTTCAAAAATTGATTAAGGTAATGATTGTACAGCTTGATATGATTAAACAACTGAATTGTATGATATGTGGTTTATGTGCCCATATATTTTTTAAAAAACAAAAAGCTAAAGGAAGTAAATAAATAATTTAATTAAAATTATTACTGGTAAGATCTTTAATCCTGAGAAAGTAGTCTGATAAATGCTGCATCTCAGTGCGTAGATCCCAAAGACACCTGGGCAAAATGAGGAGAGATGGAGTCCCAAGGCGAGTACACAATTGCGAACAGTGACAGGAGAGGTAAGCAAACAGAATGAAGAAACTTGAAAGTCTGATGAGGATTCTAAATACAAGGGTAAACATAGAAAGCTTTTGTAAGACTTCTATGCTGAAATTCAAAGTAAAATATTAATGAATATTTATATTTAAGGGTAAAATACCTCTGTAATCATAGACTTCGACTATTACCCATTCGGAGTGAGGAAGGGTAACCCAATGCTCCATCACAGCACTCCATAACGGCATCATGCAGTCTGCACAAGATCTTCCAAATGTTCTTGCCCCAGAGAAATCACTCTGCAGGAACACAACTTGAGCAGATTAAGAGGGAAGGCATGGAGTCTGTTCTGTCAATCAGGTCACGGTCAGGTCAGTGATGTCTGTGGGCCTGGCCTTTCTCTGAGGATTCTGAGAAAAGTCTGGAATTTCCTCTTTGAAGGTGGGAGAGACTCTCTCACATTTTTTCACTTCCCTGGAAATTCTATACTGACAAGGTCAACTCCCTCTGAGACATCCACACGGACCTACCCTGCAGCAGCCAGAACCTGGACTTGGAGAAGTCATGGAGACCCCTGCCAGCTCTGAGATGCTTATACCACTTGATCCAGAAGACTTTCTATCCACTGGTCTGTGTACATCCTGCATTTGGCATCACAGCATGTCTTTCATAAGTCTGAAGAGGACTTTATAGGGTGGTATTGGACATATGACCTAATATCAGTCTCAGATGCTTGCACTGGACAGGGCTAAAACGTTTTCTAATGTAAAATTAGTCTTATTATAAGAGTCTCTCTTACACACATGTGGATGTCTATGAATTTGTTCTTTAATGTAGTTGGACCAGTATACTATGGTAGAGAAAAGAATGATAAAAATGGAGCATGAATGTTTATTTCACCTCTCATGGTAGTTTTTAATTGGCTAATCAGTGGTCAATTATGGGCATGAAGTTTATTGGTTTCTTTTTGGGAAAGAATATGGGAAGTGAAAGTTGGATTCCTTTCTTTTGTTGTATCTTTGCTTGTTCCTCCTTGAAATGGCAAAAATGAATGCTGTTAATGTAGATTTTGAACTCAGGGGTATCAATCACCATTTGAATTTCTGAGAGACCATGCTGCTTAGGTAAAATGGATGACAGGTCAAAAAGACTGATGGAGAGTCTTTACCAATGTTGATACTCTCAGGAACCTAATTCCATATTTTTGTATCAATAGAAATGTTTAGATCAGGAATTAAATAAGTATTGAACATGATTGTTTTAATAATTGAATTTCAAATCTGATTCTATTTAGTTTTTACTGATTTCTTCTTCTGCTTATTATTGGTATCATGATTAATAAACATGTTTATGGGATGTACAAAAATCGAGAGTTTATAAACCCGCTTGCCTCGATACATTAATTGGATCTTTAGATGAGTTTAAAACAATGTCTCGAAAGAAGGCTCTGAAGAGATAAGCCCAACACAGTGCTTTGGAGTGCTTAAGATACTTGCCTTCCAAAACTTGTCTGGGGGAAAGATTGACAGATTGAAGAAAGAGGAACTCTGTTTTTTGGAAGTCTTGAGCTAGTGGTAAATTTCAGAAGCTGGGGAAAAAAATCTGGAACCATGAAGAAAACTCCTTTCTAGGACTGAACATTAAAGGAGTCTGTGGCAGGCTGAAATATTTGCTAAGTGAACCCCTAGATCTACTTGCTGAGTGGAACTGGGAGAAATGGAGCAATAAAGAGACAGATTGAGTCTGGCCACTGATACCCATGGGTCCGATTTACAAGGAATTAGAGGTAAAGAAGGGAAGGGTTTGGCTTGAAGATCATGACCTATCACAAGAATGAAAAACTTGTTAAGACTTTGTGATGGGCCATGGTATAAAGGGCAGGGTGACTAATGGAGGCTAAGTGAGGCAGCTCTCACTGACCAGATGAAGAAACAGTTTTTGAGTCTATGAACTGGAGCATATTGCTGCAGACTTTATGGACAGCCTGACCTAATTTGACTTTGCTTATGGATGCGTACTTCACAAAGTTCCAACTGGAATAGATTCTTCACATCAAAATACCTGATTGTCTCCTCAGAGCACTGGGTTGATGTAAGTGAACAGCATAGAAATTGGATATCCAAAATGGGCAGGGGGTCATAAACTTGTTGGCTTATAAACTTCCTTGGTGCTGAAATGTATTAATAGCATTAAGGTGTAGGTATTAACTTAATTGCAATTATTACGCATGGGATATTGCTTATTTTGTTGACTTATAGAATTTCATGCTTTAATGAGAATGGCACATATTGAATTGTGTGCATTTTAGTTTCATCCAGTTAGGTATGGATATGATTCTATTATTGTTTGTTTGAAAATTAAATTTGGTCAAATAGTTATATGAAAGTGTCAAATTGGCAAGAGGTGGTCTGTGGTAATTACCTAATCTAGTGTCAATTTGGGACTTGAGAGGATTAAGAGTGAAGGGGTGGAGTCTACACTGTCAATCAGGTCACAGCCAATGATGCCTCTGTGGACTTGGTCTTCTCCTGAAGCTTCTGGAAAAACTGTAGTATCTCTTCAATGGAGGTAAAAGAATCACCACTTTCCTGGAGACTCTACTGACAAGGGTCACTCCTTCTGAGACATCCCTGAGGAGAAGATATATGGACTTCCCTTGATCCAACCAGGACCCTGGACCTGGAGAAGGCAGGGGGAGACCATTGCCAACTCTGTGATGCTTACAATGTCATTGGATCGAAAAGTCTTTCCACCTACTGACCTGTGTACATCATGCATTCGGTGTCACTGACTGTATTTTGTTAGTTTGAAGAGGACTTTATAGATTGATATCAGATAAACTGGCTAATGTCAGACTTATCTGCTTAGACAGGACTTGGTTGGGATTATTGCTTAATGTGCAATTACCCTTTATATAAAATTCTCCTTTGATATACATGCCTATAAATTTGTTTTTCTAGACTACTGAGACTAATACCCTGAGTATGTCATCACAGAAGCTGTAGTGTATAAAGAAGCATATGACATCAGGATTGGAGGAAAGCTTACTTATAACCCACATTATGCAGATGCCATGAACTTGATTTCGGGAAGTGAAAGGGAAACACATGCTGATGAAGAGCAATGGTGACAGTCTTCAGTATGAAATACCACTCAATGTAAAGAAGGTCAAAATCTCTACAAATGCCTCAATGGAGAACATCATGGGAAATGAAGGTAAAATTAAAAGTGTGAAAGATTTTTGTCTTGCTGGCATCTACAATCAACTGTCAGGGAATCTGCAGTCCAGAGAGCCTTAGTACTGGGAAAACTTGTTGCCTAGGATATCTGCAGGGTATTGTAAAGCAAGGATGTCACTTTCTAGACTGAAGTGCACCTCACACAATCCTTGGTGTTTTCAATTGCTTTACAGACATGTGCAATTTCACCTCGAACCAGGAAGAGAGAAGGAGAATGGATGTATTTGAATTTTGGTGCTGGCAAAGTATGTTGAAGGTACCATGAACTACCAAAAGTACACATAAATCTATTTCATGAAGAATATGGCCAGAGTGCTTCCTAGAGGCAAGGACAGCAAGATTTTGTCACACATACATTACACATGTTGTCATAAGAGAGCAGATCCTGATGCGATGTATGCTTTGTAAAATAGAGGAAAAGTAAAAGAAAGAGAATTGCCCTCAGAGAGATGTATTGGAAGATGTATTGTAAGGATGGGGTCAATTGTGAGGACGCTGGAGGACCATGAAGCATTTTGTTCGGGTGTTCATAAAGCCACTATAGGTTGGAAATGCAAGGATGGGACATGAGCACAACATGTTGTACATGTTACACTTATGTCCTAGTGGATTTTCCCTCAGATCACTAACTGGACTTTGAAACAGAAGCTTCTCCAAGAAAGACAGAGAAGCCTTTTACCTCTTGTAAAATGTTACATTCTTGGAAACTCAAAAAGAAATTTCTATCCTGTCTTAAGGATACACAAAGGAGCAGTACTGATGTGTTGTCTATAAAATATTCCACAAACTCATCTACAGGGTTAGGCTACAATAAAATATTCTGCTTTCATCTACTGTAAGCTATTATTCATATCTCCAGACTTATTTAACTTTATAAAGATTAGAGTGAGGAAAGGGATGTTATTTAAAATTATTGGATATTTATTGTGCTCATTTTCTAACACAGATATATTAGAATACAGATAATTTATAAAGTTAATTATAGTAATTATGATTCAAGTTCTATATTGTTTGACATATGGAATTATATTCAATGAACTAATATTTAGAATTGTGAACAATAATGCTTATATTTAAAATATGGGGAAATATTAACATGAAACTAGTTATAATATTGGCAATATTGCCTTAATTTTGTTTTTTCATTTTTAATGTTGATGACAAGCAGTTCTTTAATGCACCCTTTGGAAAAGCTATTTGGAAAGAAATTCCAGGTAACCCCTGTCAGCAGCCTGCAACACTAGACTGGATTCTCACAACAGTAATTTTTGAAAAGTCTCATTCTTAACTTTATCTGGACGTTTCCTCCCCTGCATCCTATTGCAGCAGTTACTCAAGTGACTTGCAAGGAACTTTGGTTCTCACACTGTCAACTTTCCTCAGCCATGAAATGGGAAACGTGTATATTATAATTTTCCCCATTAATAATTTAATGCCAACCTTAAAAGGAGGTCAGATGTCAAAGAAAGTTGATCGTTTAGCAGATGCTATTGTTGTTGTAAGGTGGCATAAAACTGTGTCTGATTCACAGAGACCTTAAGTGCCATAAAATAATACAATGCCCAGTAATGTGAGAGACACATAATCTTTATGCTAGAATTCACTATTTCGTCCACTGTGCTAATTCATCTCATTGACTTTCTTCCTCTTTTCCACAGATCCTGTACTTTTTCCAGCATGCTGTCCATCCCTGGAATTGGTCTCCAAAGTGTTTCATTTGAAGTTTTGTCACCTGTATTCCTAAGAAGTGCTCTAGTTGTATTTTTTTCAAGATAGGTTTGCTATTTCCCTAGAAATCCAGAGTCCTTTCAATATTCTACTTCAGTACCATAACTCAAATGACACAATGCTAATTTAATTTTCCTTGTTCACTACGAGCAAAATTGAATAAGAATGGAAAGCTGTTGAGAGTAAAAATGGATCTCTAAAAGGGAAAAATGGATTTCTAAAATATTTTTATTTTGTTTCAAATGGATATAGAGAGGTTCAAAACCAATTAAAAAATAAAAATGTAGGAAGCATGTAGATTACTTTAACATTTTGCTTCTTTATAAACTTTCCAAATGATGTTAATGCCCAATATACAGATAAAATGTTTTATTTGATTTTTAAATAAAATGAATTCTTACAAGGAGGGTTTTTCTCTTTCCTTTAATTTACAAAGATGGACAAAAATATCCACAAATAAAACTAATATAATCAGCAACTCAATGTTGTAAGTTAAAAAAAAAAAATTAAAGAGAAGAATTTCCACGTCTGCCAATTGTCTTCAAAACCCAAACTTATGGTCTATAAAATCAATTAAACTCATGGCAACACTATAAGATAGGGTTGAAATTGTCTCTGGGTTTTCAAGAGTGAAATTCTTTGTAGGAAGAGAAAGTCTCAATTTCCTCCAATCCAATTCATTATTAACTGGAAAAATCCAATACAGACAAATGTGACATGCAGCTATAAAATGTAAGCGTGCCAATAATTTTACAGCTTGAGTGTACCTTGCTTTGGCAGAATATCTAAGTAAACACAATTTTGTTTTAGTGATGTGACTCCACATGTGTGTAAAAGATTTAATATAATATAAATTTAGCAAAGTGAGATTTAGAATGGATTGCGCATTCTTGGATTAATAAATAAATACATAAATTGTACACTATAAGAGGCAGGTCAGTTTTACAGTACTTCTTAAATTTTATAAAACTAAGTGAAATTTGTCTCCTTATATTTATTACAATTAGCTAAAGTATAAGTACAGTATGCATGAATAGCCATATTAAGTATGGATTCAGCCTTTTTTAACAGTTATATTTATAGAACTACTTGTGTGATTTGTAATTATAAACTCCTGTCTATCCTGACTGCTACTGTGTTCTCAATTCAAGATTTCATTAGTCCATATTTAACAATATCTAAAAATAAAAGATATAATGACAATTTTTAAAACTTAGTGTAAATTCTCCAAAATTTTAGGATAAAGTTGCTTAACTGAATGCTGGCTTCAGAGTACTATAAATAGGCATTCTAATGGTGACTCTCAAAGAAGTTACTGAAGGAGAGTCAATGTAGGGATCAAGGATACCACAGTCAAAAAGTACTTTCTAGTTTCAGCTCTTTGTACTAACAGCTTTATATTCACAAAAATCACAACCTACTTGAAACACTATTAATATCTAATTTAGACATCATAAGCAATAGTATTATCCTTCAATCCTCAAAATAATTTATTTTTAATGTACAACTTGTCCAATCAATTGCCAGTAATATTTTATATGTATGGTGCAACTCTTTTCCCCATGAATGTTAAATGGTAATCTGGATTCCTTTTGTGTACACCAAGTAGTTTTTCTTCTCTCAAGTATCAAATTTTGGATTGGAAATGTTCAACTTTATATCTCCATTTAGAATTCTGAAATAGAGTTTCTTATTCATGTTTTTCTCACCGTAGTATCTAAAACTTCTATAAATTATGATAACATGAAAAACAGGCATATCAAAATACACAGGAACATACAAGGCAGACTTATTGACATAAATGATCATGATTCAAATGTACAATAAAAAACATGGTGCAATAAAAAGTGTAACATTGAAAAATTAGTAATCGTATAGAAAACAACCAACCAACTTCACATACAAAAATGCAGTTTTAAAAAATAAATAATTTCATTAAAATTAATGAAATAAATTCATTAAAAAATGATATTTTGGGCTGAGCCTTGGTGTCATAGTGGTTGTGCTCAAGACTGTGACCCACTGGCATGGAGGTTCAAATCCAGCAGCAGCTTCACAGGAGCAAAGGCTGGGCCTCCTACTCCAGTGATGCCCCCCCTCAAAAATAATGAAATTTCATTTCACTTAAACATTATCTCTATGAAAACACAGTACCAGCCGAAACACTACCATTCGGTACAATCGGACTCATAATTCCCATAAAGAGTTTTTGAGGTTTTTCAACTTTACGTGAGCAGTTAATCTCACCGTTCTGCTGTGTTTGAACCAGGTAACCTTATCGTAATCAGGCCAACACTTAGCAGATGGCACCGCCAAGTTAGTGGAATCAAGAAGTAATGTTTTAGGTGGATGAGTCTAAATAAGAAAGAGTGAGACAACTTGAGCAAAAATAACCACAATGTAGAAGTAAAGTGAAAATATCCGACAAATCTGAGTGAATGTTAGGTGAAGAAATTATTAACTTGGAAAATGTTTAAGGGTGTCCAATTTGTAAATTAAGAATAATATAGGTCAATAATTCTGAATTTTCACGCAAACTTTAAGAAAAAGTTACAGAATGCATGAGAATATGACTTAATCCCCTAGCATTATTATTTATGGAAAATATTATAGGATTAGTAAAATTTCACAATAGATCTAATAGTTAATATATGATATTTTATATTGCTCAAAAGTGTCTACTAGCAATTATTATTGAATTATTATCAATGAATTATTATTCATTGAAGCTAAGAAAAGCTTTTTTTCCCACATGATTAAACACTGCTTTTTATATACCTGTCTTGTTTCTCAAAAAGCAAAATGTCTCAAATTTTTAGTTTTATCTGAATGTTAAAGTTAAGGAGCACACAAGCACACAGAAGGAACAAAATGCCTTATGGAAATTTGGAATATCTAAAAATCATTCTGCCTAGAGCACTCTTGATTTCCTTGTTCCTCAGGCTAAAGAGAATTGGATTCATGAAAGCAGGCACTATGGAGTAGAACACAGATGTGAGAAAGTTTTGAACAGCTGATACATTTGAGTTGGGGCACAAATTAGCAAATATACCAAAGATTAAAAACAAAACAACTGTAGCTAGCTGTGGGGAGCAGGTAGACAAGGCTTTGTTTCGGGCTTCCATAGATTTCATTCTGAGCACAGTAGAAAATATGTTCACATAGGAGATGAATAAGACCATGAAACAAATTAAGACAAAGCCAGAACTGACTGCAAGAACCACTATTTCAGAAAACTGTACAGACTGGGATGAAAGGGTCAATATTTCAGGAATGTCACAGAAAAACTGGTGAATGACATTGGATTTTGTAAAGGGAAGCCTGAACAAGGTTCCTGTGTGGATTGCTGAATATACCAGTCCACTGGCCCAGGAGCCCCCCGAGATCTGTGCACACAGCTGTGGAGTCATGATGAGCTGATAATGCAAAGGGTGACAAATAGCCACATAGCGGTCATAGGACATGACCACAAGGATAAAAAACTCTGTGGCTGTAAATAAGATAAACAGAAACAGTTGAGTCAAACATTCTCTGAGAGAAATCAATTTAGTCTCCTTCAGAGAATTCAAAACTGATTTGGGAACTGTTACTGAAATACAACAAAAATCTAGCAAGGATAAGTTGGCTATAAAAAAGTACATTGGGAAATGAAGGTGCATGTCTGTTATAATGACAGTGACAGTGAGAAGATTCCCCGCCATGCATCCCAGATAAATCACTAGGAACAATAGACCTTGCAGGACTTGGAGCTCCCTAGAGCTTGTGATGTCCATGAGCAGGAATTCTGTGAATATGGTGAGGTTGCCCATGTCTGCTAACACAGTCTTCTCTCCCTGGAATGAAATGATAAAAGTATAAAATTAAGCAACCTATCAGAATACCATGTCTATTCTCATAAAGCATTAATGTCCTGAAGAAATTTGCTGTTCTAGTTTGCAATAATTTTTTTCTTTTGAAAAGCATGTTTTAAAAGTAGTAAATTTTAGTAAATAATAAAATGAAGATTATGCACATGTAAACACAAATATGTCAATATCAATATATCTATTTCAATTTACTTTCTAGTTTCATTAAAAATCAAAATATATATCACTAAAATAAAAATGAAACCACCATACATGAGCACAAAGCTTGAAGTTTTACTTTATCTGTTAGTATTGTTATCCCTTATAAAATTCACTGATGTAAAGCCCAAACCCATTTTTAAAAATAATGCTTCAATGGAAATCCTCTCTTGGAGCTTGAGTTTCATCATGGTGTCATAGTTTTTCTAAACCATGAGGAGTTATATATTTGAGTTTCTGTGATTGCAGTTTTATGTTGAAGTATGTTGGTGGAGTTATATTTTTAAATCTTCAGGTGGAGGGTGTAATCCTCAGGGAAAGTTATTAATTGCAGACTTCAAAAATGATTAAGGGCCAGCAATGGTCCTTCCCTCATTTATATCCTGGCCTACCCATTGAGATCAATTAGAGCCATTTGTTTTAATTTTTATAGCTCTTGTCAAACATGAAAAAGCAAAAGTTTCCTAAAATAATAATAAGTTGAAATTCTTGTCTTAATTACATTATTAAGGCTTCTTTGGAAAGACAGAATAAGTTATAGAGTTGTTTTAAACATCCCTCTCCCCAATCATTGTGGTTTATAAAGTAAAATACTGAAGAAGTATATTGAAGCATGTATGTAGAATGAATTATGAAAGGAAGATTGTTGTAGTCACATCAGGCAAATATACCATAATTATCTGAAACCCATGGAAAAGCACATGCCATAAATTTGAAATGCGACAGCAATAGAATTAAAGGCATATGTTGTTTATTATTGAAGTGTATAAAGCTCCTATATAAAATGAAGATCACTCCCTCACTGATGCTTCTGAGAGTGTGATAAATGTTTTTTTTTTTTTTAATTGTCAAGTGTCTCAAGCCTGAGATGGTCATAGGGATTCCCAAAAAGGTTTGAGGAAAAACAAGACAGTGTCTGATTATCAAAAAGAATAGTTAGGTAACAAAGACTTGCCTTCAAGCAAGCAGCCATCTAAGGGAATCATCAAGTAAGTTCACAAGGAAAAAAAACACATCAGCGTGTGTGATCCAAGGATGATAAATAATAAAATCCTAATTTGAAGATGGGAATCAGCTGGAATTTTAAAATAACTGGTTTGCAATAGGCCACAGAAGACAGTGGAAGTCCCAAATCCATTTCCTGGGTCATTAAATAGATTACGTTTTCAGTCAATCCCTTTGGATCAGGGGTCAGTATGGCCTTGATATCATGAAGACTGCATTGGAACGTTGATCTCGGAAGGTATTTTTTTTTTTTTTTTGGTATGGGGCAATCCGTTTGATTCAGACTCGTAGTCACACTGTGTGTCTGATTTAGACTCGTAGTCACACTGTGTGTCTGATTCAGACTCGTAGTCACACTGTGTGCAGCAGAATGACACACTTCCTTCACCTCTGCCTTCCTCACAGTTAGTCCTATGCCTGAGCCCCTTGTTGCAGCAACTGAGTCAATCCCTCTCCTTGAGGGCATTCCAGTTTTGCACTGGCACACCACTTCAGCAAACACAATGTATTCTCCAGGGCCTGATCTCTGCTGACAACAAATGCAAAGTATGTAAGACAAAGTGTCCCTGCCCTTCTCTCCTTAAGGAGCACTATTGTAATACTCCTTTCAAGACAGATCTGCTTGCCCTTTTAGCAGTCCATGATATTTTCAAATACTTTGCCAGCACTACAATTCAATTGCATCTTTTTAATTCAATGTCCAACTTTCACATTTCCACATGGGAGTTGAAAATACCATGATTTGGGCCTGGTGCACCTTATCCCTCAAAGTAACATCCTTGCTTTAGAATACTCTAAGGAGATGTTCTGCAATCGATTTGGCTGATGCCATGCATCCTTCAATTACTTGACTCCTGCTTCCATGAGCATTGATTGTGGATCCAGGCATGACAAAAGCTTTGAAAACTTCAGATGTTTCTGCATTGATCATAATGGTACCTCTTTGTCTCATTATGGGGGTTTTCATTTATTGGGTTGTAATCTATACATAAGGTTTTAAACCTTCATCTTCATGCAGATGTAGATAGGTTCAAAATTTCACAACTTATCTATGAACTTGTTTTTGAGTCTTTTAAAAGTTCTTGTAACTTTTAATACATTCTACTTTCTTTTCAAATGAGATCTACTTTTGTATTTTATTTTATAATTGTTGACAGGCTTTTTTCCATGTATTTTTTTAGATGTGAAATATAAGACAGTTAAATCTCTAAAGAAAATTACTGGATTTATTGTTTTTGAGTGTGTGCTAGGAAGTTGATGGAAATGCTGTCCTAATTACAATGAGAGAAGAAAATGTTCTAAAATGGATTAAGGTGATGACCTTACAATGCAGTATGACCGAATTATTGAATTGTATGAAGTGCATTTTATATACCCATAAAATATTTATTTAAAAGCATAATCCTGATGTGGCTAATTAAAAAAGAATTTAATAGAAACAAATAGGGATTCTGAATTCTGAGATAGGTATCTCATAAAAATTATCTCTCAATGCATAGATTCCAAATATCCCTGTACAAAAAGAAGAGAGATGGCTTGGGAAGTTAAATACACCACTTCTAACAGTGGAGGGAGAAATGAGAGCGCACGCTGAATAAGCATGTACAATTTAAAGTGTACTGTGAACATATGGAAAATGATTACACTTCGTTGAAGGTGTCTGTGCTGAAAAGTGTTAATTCATTTTGACCATTCTGTACCCCCAGAACTTAAACTATGAACCGATGAGAAGGAACAATGGGCTAAGTCCAGAACTGCATCATTCACAGTCTAAAACATCTGCTGAATGTTCCTTTTCCCAGTGAAATCACTCTGCATGGACACAGTGTGAACCATTTGTTTGAAGTAGGATTGTTTTATGTGGTTTCTACTTTCCTTGGAAAGATTCGTTAATCTCATGTGTTTATTAAATATGCTTAATCTTTAATCTCTTTTCTACACCCTGACCTGTGGGCTTGTAGTGGTTATGCATTGGGGGTCACATGGTACAAAGTTCCAATCCACCAGCAGCTGGCACTCTTGTAAATGCTCTTGGGAATCCACAAGTGGTTGTTTTGTGTCAGCGTGGCCTTAATGGCATTTGATCGGTCTTTTCCTGGTTGTGACAGCCACATTTCAATCATTTCTTGAGTTTAGTTTTTGTGACCTGCATTTGTTATACCACATGTGCAATACTAAAAGTAATTTATAATCAATGACTATGCATTTGATAATTAAATGTGTAGTGATCAATTAAGACTAATTGATGCTAATTAATATTCTCTATTTTACTTCCCTATGCTCTAAATCTCATTAAATGGCTAAGGAGAACTCTGACAAAATACATGATTAAAAAGTTTTTTTATGAATGGTGGCACATTATAAGGCCAGTTAGAAATGTTCAGGGTAGTTGCTTTCAAGGACATGTTACAAAGGTCTTTCAGATGTGCTAACAAAGCCCAAAGATGCATACCATTCCCCAGCAATCTTCAACAGAAAGACATTCTTCTCAAGCTCCCTGGGTCAGCAACCCAATACATGAATTAAATGCACAACACATCCCACTTTAGGAAGCCACAGGCCAAAGACACTTAGCTGTACTAAAGAGATCCAGGAAGCCCAGCTTTCCCAGTTAAATGCCCAAAGCTACTCCACTTCACAAGCCAGCCTGCAACATAAAAGTTTTCCATTTTACCTGCTCCCTGATTTGCATGCTTTGGTTCTTTTTTCTGTTACTCCTCCCTAAGTGCACTGGGTGGGGGATATAGTGTGCACACGGCTTGCTCTACTCCTGGCTCTTGCTAACAATCAGATTTCTCCTCTTGCTTCTCAGAAGTCTCATTTTCTACACTGCAGGTTGTCATTCCAGAGAAACTGTTCACAAGTAATAGTAGATGAATTCTATCTTTATATTCCCTCCACCCCCATTCTTACTAAGCCCATGCAGGAAAAGGTAATTCAGTCAGAGTTTTAACGCTTTTTCTACAACAGTGGTTCTCAACCTTCCTAATGCCATGACCATTTAATATAGTTCCCTGTGTTGTGATGAACACTGAAACATGAAATTATTTCCGTTGCTACTTCATAACTGTAATTTTGCTAGTCTTATGAATGCGGTGACCCTGTGAAAGGGTCGTTTGATCCCCAAAGTGTCAGGAACCACAGGATGGAACCCCTGAAGTGGAGGTAACACATTATATAATTTAGTACTTTCACACAAAATAACCATAGTCCATAACTAGACTGCACTACTATTCTATCCCTTTATCACAGTGGGGTGACTTGGCTGCTGCTGTGATGCTGAAAGCTAAGTCCCTCACATTTTAAAAGTCAGCATGTCCACCCAAAGTGAACACGTTTCAGTGGAGCTTCCAGACTAAGAAAAGACAATGGAGAAGAAAGCTGCTGCAAAAGCTTATTAATTGAGAGGTTTCTGGTCTTTATGGCGCCAAGGTAAGCAGCCCATAGGGGGAGTTCCAGTGAGTCTGGTGTCCTGGAAGTCAAGTGGAAGTGTTCTGGTGAGTGGAATGGTCCCTAAGAGGGTTCCTCCCTGTCAAGGGTGCGTGGTGGGTGGTGGGTGGGGGCTATCCTCCATCTGCTTCATTTCAAGCCCTGGGTATCTGTGTCCATATTATAGTGATTTCCCACAGGCTGGGAGGCACTTGCACATCTCCCCACCAGCTAGTGCCACCCTCCACCTCCTGGTCTGGTCTCCAGCCCCGGAATAAGAGGGCTATTGTGTAGAATTCCCCAAGGTTGGACCTGATCATCACATAACAGCAGGCCTCTCATGGCTCCCACCTGGGGGAGCTGCACCCATCCCCCACAGTTCCCATCCTTACAAGGGGCTGGCAGTGATTACAATCTGGGGTCCCTTCCAGCAGCCAGCCAGGGCCCCAGGGCAGAACCCGCAGCAGGTTTGATTGCTTTCAGCTGGGTGCACCCAGCACCAGCACACAGCATCACTACTGGGTTCCCTCCAACTCCCAGCAGTTTTGCCTGCCAGGTCAACAGGGTCCAGCCCCCGCCGTTTCAAAGGTTCCAGTCAGCATCTCACTGTCCACAAGGGGCGGCTCCCCACTTCCCGCCTATTTTTATTTCTCCTGTGTGGTGACTTCTGTCAGCCCTACTTCTACCACAGAACTGTGTCACACCTTGCCTCTGCCCAACTAGCCCACCACACGAACTTGACTGGAGCTGCCAGGAAGTCTAGGGCTTTTCAAACTCGTTGCCTGCACCGCTTCACCCAACTTCTGAGGGCATATGCCTTGTGTCACTTCTGCCATAGCAGCAGAAGTCAGATTCATGGACCAGGGCCATCCATGCCCTCGGCATGGACTCACCAGGAACATGGGGAAAGCCAACACTGGCACTAGGCCTCTTCACACTTGACTTTGCAGTCTCCATTCCTGATTCATGCAACCAAGCCCAAATTGTAAAAGTTCCCAATAAAATAATTTCTTTTAAAAAACTTTATTAATTATCAGGATTTGGAATGTGAGAAGTATGAATCCAAGAAAGTTGATAGTCATCAAAATGATACGGAGCACATCAAAATGAATTGAAGTAGACTGGTGTTGGCCATCTTGAATCAGAAAATCATATGGTATGCTATGCAAACAATGACAGTATAAAGAAAAATGGCATAGCAGTCATTGTCAAAAAGTATATTGTAAAATTAGTCTTGAGGGACAATGCTGTCTGTGGTATATTTTTATTCCTTCATGTGTATGCAATCAATATAACTATTATTCAAATAAATATGCCAACCACAAAAGATAGTGCTGGAAAAGTTGAAGAATTCTATAGACTTGAGAGTGAAATTAATGAAACATTCAATGAAGGTGCATTGATAATTATTGGCAGTTGGAATGCCAAAGATGGGGAAAAATGTAACTGTTGATGGAAAATTGAAACTTGATGAGAGAAATGAAGGTGATCATATGATTGAATTTGACCTGGTCAAAGATTTGTTCATTGTAGACATCCTTTTTTCAACAACATAAATAGTAACTATACATGGTTAGTTACCTCTTAGAATGAAATCCAAGATGATGGAAAATGTAACACCAACAGCTAAAACTTGGACGGTGGTCAAATATGGGAAAAAATGTTCATTTGTAAGTTCAGGTTGAAGTTGAAGGGAATTAAAACATGTCAATGAAAGCAAAAAATTGAACTCCAGTGTATCCCAGTTAGATTTTGAGAACATCTCAAGAAGAAATTGACTACAAAAACAATTATGACAGAAGAACTGGAGAGCTACGGGAGAATAGCATGAGAATCCTGCCTGAGAAAGGGAAATGTCAAGAAGTGTAACTTAAGCAGTAATTATTATGCTAGAAGTAGAAATATGTTTACATTAGGAGTCCTTGAATTTATTTTCCTGGTCGTGGAATAATTTAGAGAAGGATATTAAAAATGGTTCATGTGATCAGGAGTATAATCAATGGCACTGTAGAATTTGTGGAATTGGAGAGTTTTCCTGGGTAATTTTTACCATTAGAAAAAAATAATTACATGAACAACAAGTAGAAGGAAGGAGAAATGTTCTAGAATTGAATGTGGTTGTGATTGTACAATTTCTCTTGTTATGATTGAATTAATGAATTTATGACACATGGATGAAGTAAGAATAAAACTGTTAAAATTAAAAGATCATTAAAAAGCTAAGAAATGAGCAAAAGATCAAAGTGGATTCCAGAGGAGACTCTCAAATTTATACTTAATCAGAGACAAGCCAAGGCAAGTAGAAGTCAAAGAGCTGGACAAAATGTTTAAGGGTGCCTGGGATGACAAAGTAATGTATTATAATGAAATATGAAAAGCCCTAGAAGTAGAATATAAAAAGGAGTAACATACAGTAAACTGAAAAAAACTCAATATAAATTAAAGGCTTGTGATGAACCTTTGAAAGATTGAAGGGGGAAAGTAGGGATTATGTAGGAGGCACCAAAAGAAGAGGGAAAGAATCCACACAGTCACTGTACACGCCACAATTTCTTGCTCAGCATATGAGCATGGAACAAAAGCATTAAGGAAAAAATTGAAGTGAAAATGACCGTATGAACTCAAAACAAGGCTCTAAGTGTTTATAGAATCTGCCAACTGAAATGTTTCAATAAGTTTATGAAGCACTGGGGGGATATATTCACTTGTGCCAAGACATTTGGAAGACATCTACTTATCCAACTTACCAGAAGTCATCCATATTTGTACATACTCCAAAGAAGGTGACCCAGAAGAATGCACACAAGACAGGACGATATCATGGATATTACGTGCATTAAAATTTTCTTAAGATCATCCCCGAACAGCTAAACAATATACTGTCAGGGAGCAGTTAAGAATCAGGTCAGATTTAGAAGATGTGGAAAAATAATAGTTTTGCTAATATCAGTTGGATCTTGGCTGAAGGCAGAGAAGACAAATACATGCCTATTTTTTTATTCGCTGTGGCAAGGCATTTGATTTTGTGTAGGCCAGCAAAATATGGATGTCCTTGAGTGCAGGGATTCATTGCCCATTTCCCCTGGGAAAGTTAAAAGGGAGCAAAGACTTTGATTAATCCTTGAAGGGGTGACTGTTTTACCTCGATTATGAACTTGGCATAGAAAGTGAGCAATAAGAAGATTCCTTGTTGCAGCAACAGAAATTTCCTTTAGATCAAAATGTGACAATGTTTGCTATTTATAATCCATGAGACCATCCTAAGACTGAGGTTGTAGTGCCCTACTACAGGTCCTGAATTTGAATTTTGTAAACTTCCTCCTTTGCATCCTCTTTGGATGTACTAATAAAAAGCAGTCAGTAAAGGAGCTCAGGGTTTCTCTCCCTTGAGTATTTCTTCCTTACCCTCAAAAGTCAATCACCTGATTATAGAACACTTCATTGTATTCATGTAAAACTTTTACACTGATCCATATATAGTTGTTTTAAAAGAACAAGGATATAGTTTATGGGAGTTGCATAAACGAGTGTCATATGGGGTCTTGAGAGGATTAAGAGTGAAGGAAGTGGAATCTAGTCTGTCAATTAGGTCAGAGTCAATGAGGCCTCTGTGTGGACATGGCCTTCTCCTGAGGATTCTGGGAACCTCAGCATTTCCTCCTTGAAAAAAAGAAGCAGATTTTCTCTAGACTTGCTTCTTTTGAGATATTTCTGAGGAGAAACCACATGAAACTCCCCTGATGCAGCCATGTCCCTGGGAGCTGGAGGGACAACTGGAGACCCCTGTCAGTGCTGAGATGCTTACAATGCCACTGGATCCGCAAGAATTCCCAACTAGCAGCTTGTGATCTTCCTACATTTGATATATTTGCACATGTTTGGTGAGTATGAAGAAGATTTTATAGACTTGTCTAGGACATATGGGCTAATATCCGACTTATGGACTTTATCTGCACTAGTCAGGGATGTTTTCTCAATATTACATTGCATATATATGCAATATTAAATTCCATATATACATATATAACCCTCATGTGCACAAAATTGAGTGTGCACATGAATTTGTTTCTTAAGCCTATCCATATTAACACACAGTTCATTGTTTTAAATTAGGAAAAATATGCCTCAGAGTTGACTGTTTCCACCATTTTCATTCACTCAAGTTGTGATGAGTAAATCATCATACAAACTGAATTATATAAGGAAGAATGTGGCATCCTTATATATATATAATGTAGAAGAATCTATAAGATATACATACATATAATGTGGAAGACTGTGGATTAGAGAATGGCTTATTCACAACCTACATATCACAGATCCTATAAACTTATTTTGTGAAAATGAAGAGGACTTGAAGCACTTGATGAAAATAACGGATTACAATCTTCTATATGGATTTTAACAGTACTCAATATAAAGAAGGTCAAAATTCTCACAACCGAATTAATAGATGACATCATGGGAAAAAGAGATGCAATTTAAATTTTCAAGGATCATTTTCTTGCTGGCATCCACAGTGAATGGTCTTAGAAAAAAACAGTCATAATATTAATAGAATTGGGAAAATCTGTTGCCTAGAATCTCTTCAGAGTGTTGTAAGGCAAGGATGTTACTTTCATGACTGTAATGTCCCTGATACAAGGCAAGGTATTTTCAATTGCTTTATAGGCATGGAAAATTGGACATTGACCAAAGAAGACTGAAAGAGAATTGATTCATTTGAATTTTGGTGCTATCAAAGACCATTGAAAATACCATGGGTTACCAAAAGGATGCTCAATTCTGTTCTTTATGAAATATGATCAGAGCTCTCCCGAGAGACAAGAGTAGCAAGATGTCCTCTAACATACATTGGACATGTTGTCAGGAGAGACAAGGTCCTGTTGATGCACGTCTTGGTAAAGGGGAAGAAAAGTTAAAAAAAGGAGGGCCCCTCAAAGAGATGGATTGGCAGAGGGACTGTAAGGATTGGGACAATTTTGAGGGGGTTTGTAGGACCACAGAGGATTTTGTTCCGATGTACATAAGGCCACTATGAATCAGATATGCAAGCAAAGCTCATGAAAACAATATGCTGTTGAAGGACCTCTGTACCCCGGTAGGTTATACCTTAGATCACGAATCACAGGGTTCGCAGTTTGAAAGCACCCACCTCTCCAGGAAAGTGAGAAGAGCATTTTAACTCTTGCAAAATGTTTTGTTCTTGGCAGCCCAAGCAGAATATTCTATCCTGTCCTATAGATGGCAACTGGTGCATGCTGACTTGATGCTAATAAAATATTCTTTGGCCACATCTATAGACTTTCACTACCACAAAATGTTCTGTATCCATTTACTATGAGTTACATTTGTATCTCCAGCTTAAAATATCTACACAAAGGGGTTGGTGCTGGTCTTAGGTGGCATCCAGTTGGTTCTCTCTCAGAGCACCGCATTGTTCCCCAGAACAAAGCCACGCCACGTCCTGCACCGTTCCCACTGTTGTCGTCATGTGTGGACCAGTTGATACAGCCACTGGCTCCATTCATTTCACTGATGATCTTCCCCCTTTTTACTACTCTCTGTGATACCAAGTGTAGTCCATAACCTTAATTCACCTCCATCTCTCTCTCTCTCACATTCACAGTATGTTGTGCTTCAAGATTATGCAATTTTACAAAGAGTAGAGTGAAGAAAGGGATGCTATTTGAAATTATTTAATTTTTACTGTGCCTATTTTCTAACACAGAGGAATCATCAAATAAATTCAGTTGATCAAAATAATTATGATTTAAGTTCTATATTGAGTTAGGCAAAAGGAATTGTAAATTAACATTTGGAATTATGGACAATATTGCTTATTTCTAAAGTAAGTAGAGAATTTTAACATGAAACTGGTAAACAACTTGTGATATTGTCTGTTTCCAATTTTTTATAATTGATGACAAACACTTCTTTAGTATACTCTTTGGAAAAGGTGTTTGGAAAGAAAACCCAGGTAAGCACTAATAGCAGTCTGCAACACTAGGCTGGAGTCTCACAAAAGCAGTTTTTTGAAGTGCCTCATTCTGCACCTTTCTGAAAGGTTCCCTTCCTGCTTCCTATTGCAGCGCTAACTCAAGTGATCTGCAAGAAGCCCCAGTCCTCACCCTGTCAATTTTTCTCAACCTTGAAATGAGAAACTTATATGCATCGCCCCTCCTTTGAACTAACTTAATACCCTTCTAAAGAGGTGGCCCGATGTCAAACAAAGTTGATAATTTAGCAGTTGCTACCATTGTTGTAAAGTGACAAAAAAATTGTTTCTCACACAGGGACCTTATATATAATAAAATACTTCTCTGTCCAGAATGTGACAGACTCACAAGCATTATGTTTAATTCATCCACTGTGCTAAACTTCCTCAATGACTTTGCTCCTCTTTTTCGCTGATCCTCTTCTTTTCCAGGCATGAAATCTATTTGAAGAATTGGTCTCCAAAGTGTATAAGTTTAATTTTTGTCCTCTGTACTCCTAGGAGCATTCTAGTAGTACTTTTTCAATATAGATATCCCTCTACCCTGGAAGTCTATGGTCCTTTCAACATTCTACATCAATATCACAATCAAATTCCACAATTCTTTTCCAGTTTTATTTGTTCACTGTACAGCCTTCACACATGTCAGGCATCAAAAAAAAAAAGAAAAATATCTAGTGAGAGGAAAAATGGAAGTCTAATAGAACAAGTGAAAAAAAGCCTGTATTATTATTTTGGTTTAAATTTACATACAGTAGAGAATGTCAAAGTCAAAATTAAAGGATAGCCATGCAGAAAATATATATAGCCTGAAATTTTTATATTGTTGTAGACCTTCTAAAATATATGGAAACCCAGAATCCAGATAAATAATTTTGCTTACTCTTTAAATAAAATTAATTCTTACACATGTTGTTAATTGTCTTCCTTCAAATTTATAAAACCATACAAAGAAAATGAATACAGATACCTATCAAATCAAATCAACACATCAACAACTCAAAATAGAAAAGAAAAAATATATTTGAAACAGAAATATTTCCACATGACTAATACCTATGAGAAGTTGTAGTTCAATAAACTCCAAAAACTCAAACTCACTTGCTGCCTATAAAGTCAACTCACATTTATGACGACACTATAGGATAGGGAAGACCTGTTCCTGTGGGTTTTCAAGAGTGCAATTCTGTAGAGGAAAAGAGAGGCACATCTTTTGTTCCTTCAATGTAGTGTATGAATCATCGGGAAAATGCAGTACAGAAAAATATACACACAGTTTAAATGTAAGAATGTCAAAAGTTAGACAAGTGGGGTTTAACTTCCTTTGGGAAAAACTGTAAGCATCCAAATAGTAATACAGTACTGATGTGAATCTGCATAGGTATAAAAATGAATATAATTTAGCAAACTAAGATTTAGAATGGTTTGTGCACTCCTGAATTAATAAATATATTAATAAATTTTACTATAATAAGAGGCAGTGCTGCTATACTAATCCATTTGAATTAGATAAAAGAAAAAGAAATCTATGTCTCCTTATATTTATTACAATTATTTAGATACAGATGCAAATATGTATGACTATCCATATTGAATATAAGCTAAGTCATATGTAGCAGTCATATTTTAAAAAGAACTGC